>CAUYPK010069407.1:0-12510 GCA_963574355.1 Loris lydekkerianus | reverse complement strand
TCATGGGGATACAAACATCAATGGTTTGGTCCCTGTCTTAGGTTGACTGAATGCAGAGTGATCTTACCCGTCTTTGGGTACTATGAATGTAATCCACCATGCAGCCTCTCCGTATCCTGTCTTAGGTTGTCCCCGCTTTGGGAATCTTACCCGTCATTGGTGCTATGGAGGGCAGTGAAGAATAATAGTTAGATTCTTGGTTAATGAGCCGGAGATATTGGACCTCGACCTGATTTAACTGCCTCTAACCTTTTCTTTGGGATACAGGGCCCAAAGGTGAAGGGTAAATAAGGGTAGCAGGGGAAGAAGGTAGGCCTTCTGAGAGTTTTTAAAAATAAGGATTTTTTTTTTCGTTTTTATGCCTTGCTTATAGACTGTGACATGACATTTGGCAAATTCCAGACCTTGCCAAATTTTCATTTAATCAACCATCCATACACGTTTATTTCATCAAATAAATTTTGGTACTTTTCACAAAAGTTACCATGAAAAGTAAAAATCTCCCTAAAATTTAGATGACAAGGAATGAAATAATGGAATTTTTTTAAGTAGGGAGGTTTGTTCATATTCTAAACATATATATATTTATTTCAGTAAGGAAAAATAAGTCTATTGTTGATATAGGAGAGAAAATGTTATGTGTTTAAGCAAGGACTTAGATCTTGGATATTAGAAAAATTAATTCTGTGAACAAAATTGCTTGGTTTGATATGCTTCTTCCCTTTCTGCACTCAGCATGATAAAGCACTGGGTGAAAAAGAAGAAAACATTTTAGTGGCAATTTAAAAATTGGTTGCATAGTGAAAAGTTGAGTATTTAAAAAAATGAAAGCCAGTGTACTACACTAGAATATTGAACATTGTTGTTAGTACATTTAAAATGAAAATCCTATTAAATCAAAAGTTTAAAATAGTTGTCATATTGCCCCCCCCATCTCTAGCCAAATAACACATGTTAGTTGGGATCACTGTAATTTTTACTTGTCATTGGAAGATTAGACTATTCTATTCAATAACACCTTATTTATTTAATTCTTTTGGTGTATTTGTAAATTTTGATCTTTTCTAATTTTTAGTCTTTCTTGCAAGGAAAACTTTATCATCACAAATTTTACTTATCATTATTTATATGAGTAAATTATAATTCATAGCTATTTGGTTTTATCATTTTAATGTTGAAACCCCTTTTCCATATTTTATAAGAGAATATGAACACTAAAAGACTATAATATCATCAGCAAATATATTTTTTAATATTTCACATGCTTTTTTTAAAAACTCCAATAATAATGAGATAAAATACTCCACGTAATGATCTGTAATATGCTGCTAACTCAGTTGGTTTTGATAAGAATATCTTTTGATATTCTCTTGTAGCTATTCTCTAGTAATATTTGTGCATTTAAAACACGAATTACAGAAAATTGTCCTTGATTTGTAGATTTCTAAATTGGAATCTCTACCAATGCCATTCCAAGTGACTCTACATTAATCCCTCACTTGGAAGATTACAAAATTTTCCTAACAGATGTAAATATGTCTTTTGGTGCACCCATCTATTCAGTTTTCTACAGAGTAAAGTGATTTTCTGAAACTATGATCATATCACTTTCAGTTTTAGCATAGTCACTTAGTTCCCATTGCTTTTTCATTAAAATTTCGAAACTCACTTGTTATATAATGCCATTAATGGCTTAGTCCATTACCTCCCCATGAACTTCACTTCCTCCATTTCTCTGCTTACATTTAATGGTATCCATTGAGTGGAATATTAGTTATTTTGTAATTGACACCCTTTCCCTTTTTGTATTTTGCAAAGATATTCTAATTATTCTTCAGAACCAAAGAAATATCAGCATGTCTACCTGTTAGTGCATATAGTTGCTCTCATTATGGGAAAGAATATGTGAGCATCTGTGAATTCTAACTTTCATGGGCCTCATAATGACTGCTATTTTTCAAAGAGACTTATAAGCATAGCAACAAAATTATTGGCTTAAAAGGAAACTAAGAAACAAATTCCAGTTTTCACAGAAAAAAGTTTTAGAACTGGAAAATAAATCAACTTAAAATATAAAATGTAAATTTCTGATTTTTTTTCCAAGTATACATTTAAAGATGCAGGATGGATTCAAGTTCACATATTATTTATATTTTTCCATAAATTAAATGTGACAGGAAGCAAAATATGTATGAACTTATCTAAATGCATGCAAATTTGTTAAATAGTTGAAAACAACTCTATAAATTATAAATAATAGCAAACTAATATGTATCTAAAGTTTAAATCATCAATAACATGTAAAATAATGATATTTTCAGGTTAAAATGCAATTTATTCACATATACAATTTTTACTTTATAAACTCATATTATGTTCAAATTATTATAAATCTTTAGATCCTAAAAAAACTAGACACTAATGTAACAGTATATAAAATAAATTTTCATAAGAAAACATGTATCTATACCTATACCTATAATCTTTAAACCAATAGGATAATTGAGATAAGGATATCAATCTTACAAGGGTACATGTGAAACTTACTAAATGTAGAATATAAATGTCTTAACACAACAACTAAGAAAATGCCAGGAAGGCTATGTTAACCAGAGTGATGAAAATATTTCAAATTGTATATAAAACCAGTTCATGGTACCCCATGATTGCATTAATATACACAGCTATGATTTTAAAAAAAAGAATATCAAAAGTCAGTTGCATCAAAGCCAAATAAAGCCAAGTAATGCTTGAGATATGAACTTCATAAATTTTAATTAAAATGCTACTGTATGTTTACATTTTTTAATCTATATTTATAATTTAATTAAGATTTTTCTCATTTATCATTATAATTATACAATTAATTTCCTTCTTCTGTTTGGTGGCCAAATATCCTGTATTGAAAATCTTCCCTTTGTTCTTATAGCTGAGTATTCCAAAGTACCACTGTTAATAGCGTCTACAATGTTATGAGGGTTGCAGTTATCAACATTGTTAACCCATAAACCAGCAAGTCTGTGAGGTGTTTATAATGGTTCAGAACATTCTCTCGCTAAATACTAACGTGCTGCTTCTTTTGTACAATGTTGAGAATCTCTTATTAAAAGTGATATTTCCACTCTATTTAATGTTGTTTTTTTTTTTCCTATTTCTTTTTTTCTGTTGGTGGTTTCTTGAGGAATTTGATGATCAGCAAAAGGGATTATTTCAATCTCAGTCTGTTGGTTTTAAATAATCAGATGTCACTAATACTCAGACCCCTTTAGTCACTAGTTACCTTGACAATGTCTTCAACACTCTTTTATAAAGGCATACCAGGGGGTCAATCCTTGGGGCTAGGGAAAATGTGACACCAACTTCTTCCCTGGTACGCTTCAGTTATATAAGTTTGAACTCACTAGAATTGAATTTAGGAGGCATTGCAGAGGTACCTGGTGTCAGATAAACCCAGATGTAGGTTTGAACCTTGGTCTTCATGGATCCAAACATCAGAGGCTAAAATTAATTCTCTTTTGTCAGATGTTAGAATTTATATGGAACCATTTTAATAAATGTATTTGGTCATTTTAATTTATCTTAGTAAATTTTATGAGGGATTCACACAGACGTATCTTTCAAATTACAGCTTGTTAATGGTTTATTTTCTAAGACATAAATACTAATAATGTCAAATGATTCTATTAAAATTATGATGTGATCATTCAAACTTAATTTGTCTTCTAGTATCAGTACAGATAGGCTACATATAAAATCACCACTCAAATCTCAGTGCCTTTCTATACCACTGTTTAATTTTTTTATTTAGTTTTTATATGACTATCACATCATAATTGTACATATTTATGATTGCAATATGGTGTTTCAATGGATGTTTCCACAATGTAATGATCAAATTGGGATAATTAACATATCCTTCACTTTAAACATTTTTTAATTCTTGAATGAGAATATCTTGAAATGCTATAATCATCTTACTGTATAATAGAATGCCAAGACTTATTCTTCCTGTCAAATCATAAATCTCTATGTTTTCCAAAGGGCTTAGTAATTAACTCCTACCCACCTCTATTCTAGTAGACTGGAACCACTATTCTACTCTTACTTGTATGAAATCAACTTTTTAGATTTTCACAGGACACCCTGCAATGTTTTTCTGTGCCTGGTTTGTTTCACTTAACATACTTTCCTCCAGGTTCAGCCAAGTTGCCACAAATTACAGGATTTTATTCTGCTTACACCTAAATTGTCTTCCACTGACATATTCCAATGACAATATATCTCATTGTCATTACCTTCAAATTTATTAGATGGCTAATTAGATAGATTCCATATCTTGGCAATTGTGGATAATGTGGCAATAAACATAGGTGTACAGATGTCTCTTTGACATACTGATTATATTTCCTTGGAATAATATATCTAGTAATGAGATTAATTACTGAATCATATGATGTGCTAAATGCACTGCATGTCTCATGGTGATCTTGAAGACAAATATTTTTTTAACATTCCAGCCTATATAATAGTTTTGAGTAGTCCCCTGCCCCTTACCCATGAAGGTTATATTCCAAGCTCCCTAGTGGACATCTGAAACCTCAAATAATACCAAACCCCATGTACACTGACTCAGTTTTTTTAATACATGCATACTTATGATAAAGTTTACTTACTAAATTAGGCAGATAAGAAATTAATAACATTCATAAAATAATTTGTTGTTAAATTTGAAGCCTTTCTAATTTTGTGAAGGCAAAAAATGGAAGCCTAATGAACACGTGTATATGTGAAAATAAAAAATAAAATAAAATAAAATAGAAATTAATAACATAGGTGAGCTTTTTTTTTATTAAATCATAGCTGTGTACATTAATGTGACCATGGGGCACCATACACTAGTTTCATAGACCATCAAAAAATCCTTAATGAATATTACAAGAAACTTTATTCTCAGAAATATGAAAATCTGAAGGAAATTGACCAATACTTGGAAGCACGTCACCTTCCAAGAGCTTTGTGGCAGGCACCTATAGTCCTAGCTACTTGGGAGGCTGAGGCAAATACATTGCTTAAGTCCAAGAGTTTGAGGTTGCTGTGAGCTGTGACACCATGGCAATCTACTGATATAGTGAGACTCTGTCTCAAAAAAAAAAACAATAACAACAAAAATTTATAAAAAATTTATAACAAAAATAGTGAAATACTACATTATAGCAATGTGTTACCTATAATTTCACAGATAGGAGATTAATTCTTACTGAAGATATTAGCAACCTCAGCATACGATTTTTTTCCCTTTCATCATATTGTCAAGACCTTTCACCTTTTTACTTAAAGGAAGCACATTACAGATTCTCTTAGGTATATCCAAATTCCTAGAATCACTACTCTCTTGAACGTTGAGGCCATTGCTAAGTAAAATAAAGATTGCTTGAACGATACCAGGACAATCAAGCTAATAACTAGATGGCTACTGAATAACTAATGGGCGGGGAGCACACACGGTGTGGACGCACTAGAGACAGGCATGCCGCCTATCCCACACAGGGAGGCACAAGATTTCATACACTGCTCCAAAGAGTAGGAAATTTAAAACTTGTAAATTATTTATTTCTGAAATTTTCTGTTGAATCTTGTCAGACTACTGTTGACTATGGGTAACTAAAGCTGCAATTACTTAAAAATAATATATTAATGAAGTCTGCCACATTGGTTGATTATTCTCAAAACATTTCTCTATAGTGTATCATGTTATTTGATGGTATTTTACCTGCAATAGAAATTCTTTCAAAATTGAAGTCAATTTTGTCAAATTCTGGTTCTGCATTATTGAGTAAATTTATATTATACTCTAACCATTTTTTATCCAGCACCTTCACCAGGCGTGGATTCCACCTGGCATAGCCACTTTCTTTTTCAACCATAGGAAGCAATTCTTTATCTATCCAAGTTTCATCATGAGACTTCAACACCCCCATCAAATTTTTGGACTCCACATCTGATTCTGGTTTTGTTGCTATTTCATCACATCTACAATTGCTTCTTCCACTGAAGTCTCAAACCCTTCTAAGTCATGCATGAGGGCTGGAATCAGTTTGTTCCCTTCTCCTGTTAATATTGATACTTTTGTCTGCTCCCATGAATCACAAACCAACTTAATGGCATCTAGAATGGTTAATCCATTACAGAAAATTTTCAGTTTACTTTTCCCAATCCCTTCAGAGGAATTGCTATGGCAACTACAGCTTTGCCAAATCTATTTCTTAAATAATAAGACTTGAAAGTTGAATTAGCTATCTGTTCCATGGGTTGCAGAACAGATGTTGTTTTACCAAGTCTAAAAACAACATTAATCTCCTTGTGCATCTCCCTTAGAGCTCTTGGGTGATGAGGTACACCACCAATAAACAATAATATTTTGTAAGAAATGTTTTTTTCTGATCAATAGGTCTTAGCATTGATCTTAAAATATTGAGTAAACCGTGCATGCAAAGTAGATTTATCATAACTTTGAAGGGGCTTATGCTTTTTCAGAATGGTAAAGGAGTATTGGCTTCAACCTAAAGTTACCATTTATGTTAAACCCTAACAAAAGAGGCAGCCTGTTCCTTAAAGCCAGGCATTAACCTCTCTCTAGTTAAGAAAGTCCTAGATAGCATCTCCTTTCAATAGAAGGCTGTTTCTTCAGCCTCGAAATCTACTGTTCACTGTAGCCTCCTTCCACAACTATTTTAGCTAGATATTCTGGGTAACTTGCTGCAGCTTCTACACAAGGACTTGCTGCTTTGACTTGCACTATTATGTTACAGAAATGGTTTGTTTGCTAGCTTTAAAATTTTCTTCTGTAATTTCCTTACATCCTTCACTAGCCTTCATAGAGCTAAAGAGTTAGGACCTTGCTCTTGATTAGGCTTGGCTTAAGGAAATATTGTGGCTGGTTTGATCTTCAATTCATATCACTGGAATTCCTCCATATCAGCAATAAGGGCATTTTGCTTTCTTACCACTCTCTGTTCACTAGAGAAGCACTTGTAACTTCCTTTGCATTTACAGTTTGGCTAACTCGTTGGCAGAGGAGCTTTGGCCTATGTTGTCTTTTAGCTTACCCTTTTCACGAAACTTAATCAATTTTAGCTTTAGGTTTAAAATGAAAGATATGTAGCTCTTTCACTGCAGCACTTACAGGCCATTGTAGGGTTATTTATTCGCCAGATTTCAATATTGTTGTATCTTAGGGAATAGGGAGGCTCAAGAAGAAGGACAGAGATGGGAGACCGTCTTGTTGATGGAGCAGTCAGACCACACACAATATTAGTCCATGAACTGTGCCTACTTTCTCACACAGGCAAGACTGATGGTGCCCCAAACAAGCACAGCAGTAACATAAATCACTGAACACAAGTCGCCATAATAGTACAATATTAATTAAAAAGTTTGAAATATTGCAAAAATTAAGATGTGACAGAAATATGAAGTAAGCACATGCTTAGAAAAATAGTGCCATGAACTTTCTCAACATAAGTTTTCCACAAACCTTAAATTTGTAAAAAGCATGGTACCTGTGAATTGCAGTAAAGTAAAGCAGTATAAAACAACATAAGTTTGTATTATGTATATTACATTAAATATAAGGATTAATATGAAAGTTCAAAGTATAAAACTAGGGAGTGTCAGATTTTCATAACAAGGTCCAAAAAATCAATAAATAAAAAATATCAGTTTGAGAAGAAACTTATTTGTTTTTTGTATTTTTTTTTTTCAAGAAAACACACAAGCTTTTATTTCACCATGGGTTCAAGAACAAATGAGAAAGAGCTCCCAACCTACAATAAAGCAATGAAATATTGATGATCAAAATGGAAAACAAATCGGGATAGAGAAGAACATCTAAGAACCTGTTGGCAGAAGAAACTTATTTGAATGGGATTACATGAAAAATAAGCAAATGAAAGAATAAAATAATATAATTGACAACATCAAACTTAATAACAGCTTTATGGCAAAAGTAATATATGGTAGTATTACATGAGATATCAATATTTGAAGAAATATGGAAATATATTTTTAAAATAAGTGACAGAAACGAGGTATTTACAGAGAAGTATGTTAAAATCAGTAAGAAAAAACTAGTGTATCTAAAAATTAGTAAAGGTCACCTACCAGTTATATAAACAGAAATCAAAGTGATTATATATTTTGAAAATGAAAAACATTGCTGTTAATTAAAATCACATGGCAAATCACAAGAATTTTGTATCTAATATTTTAAAACTATGATCTTGATTGCCATCGCTGGTAGAAAATTGGCACTCTCACACACTGCTTGCTGGAATGTAATTTTGAAAAATTTTCTAAAACACTAGGACACTGTGTACTATATCAGTTAGCAATTCTACTTCCAGAAAGAACCCTTGGTAGTGACCATGCAAAAGCCAAATCACCACAGCTTTTTTTTTTGTTGCATAAAAAGCAAAAACAAAGTAATCCAATTAGTCATTAATAAAGATGTAAGTTCTTGAGTCTGTGTCGTGCATGTATAGTGGAATGTGTGGCATTAGTAATAAAAACATGAGAAATTATGTTCATGACATGCTATTGAGATATATGTTAGAAAATAGAGCATATCGGACTGTGATATTTTCCCTCTAAAGATTTAATTCAGTATGTGGATTTTCTTACTTTCTCTTTTCCACAATGGGCTGACCTCTGTAAGTTGCCCACCCGAGACTAACAAAACTCATCTACAGTCAGAGGTGGTCAACATGTGGAACTTCCATTGAGTAAATGTGGTGTATGTCTGGTCTATGAAACTAAGGTTAACTTAAGGTGGTGGTTAATGTAAGAAACATGGTCAATTATGGAGCTTCTACTATATTTACTTTTCAAAATCTTATGAATCACTTTCTGAAGCTGTATATACCTTTTTGTTTGATTAAGAACATTATCTCTTCACACAGGATATTACATTATGTATTACACAAGTGTTATCATAAAAGGACGTGATTTAATTTTTTTCGAATTTTTCCTGTGTGAGTCATGTCAGCAACCATATAAATAACTATATTGCTATGCTTTGCAATGTATTATTCATTCAAAATTAATTAGATGCACAAAGAGGTCTAGGTGATATAAATCTATAAATCTCTCAGCTTTTATTTTATATTCCTGTGTGAAATTGAAAGAGTCATGAGATGTTCAAGACCAAGAACAAATTTAATTAATTTTATTATATTTTATGTGAACATGTTCATATAAAATGAATATGTTAAAAATACTTAACAATATGAACATGTTAAATGAACATGTTAAAAATACTTAACAATACTTTACTTAAGTAAAATGGAAAATGTCCACCTTAACTGTTGGAGAAATATATGAATTTATAAAAACTGTTTTTTATAATGTAAAAGGAAAAAAGATACTATACCGTATAGTAGCATGCTTTTATTAATTTTGCAAGCTCAAACTTATGCTGAAACACGATTTTTTTTTCTAAATGTCAAAACTAAAATTTGTGCATTAGTCTTCTACACTGATTCACCACTCGGCACTGGTGATTTTGATCTGTTATAGCCTTCATGATCATTAGTATCAATTTCAGATGTCAAATTTCATGTTCATTTTATCTTGTCCAAAATTACGTCCATATTTTATTTATTATTATTATATCTAAAGTCATATGTATGCCACACACACACATTAAAGAAATGAATTTACTTTAATTCCCAAAAGCTAACTACCTTGTTATTGAAAAATATTTTATTACTAATGTTGTTTATAATTACGAGCACATAGTGATAACAAAAAAAAAAAAAAAAAGACTCACATTTTATTGGTACCATTATTGTTTTAAACTCTCTGAGCATAATGCATATGATCATTGCCTACATTTGAGGACAGGTTATTCCACCTAGCTGAATAAGTTCACACCTATCCTCACAAATTATTCTTTGTAATTGCTGATGGGCATAATTTAATATCAGTTTTAGATGTAATTCTCAGAATGATTGAAATATAAAAAGATGCATCTTTAAGCATTCAAAATAGGATTTATACAATTATAGACAAAATTCATGTTAATAGTTACAAAATATTCCCTAGATGTTGGTCACCTTTTGTGAAATTTTGTGATGAAAATTTTGTAAATAAAGGCACATTAAGCTACACTTTCCCACTTTCCCAACATGTGGTGACTTTGGTGTTGACTTGTAGGATCCCCTGTATATATAGAGATACTTCGTTTGATTTGATGGTGCATCATATACAAAGGGGTTATTGTTTTGTGTGTGTTTGATTTTATTTAATTTTTTTCCTGCAATATTCAGTTCAGTCCAATTACGGCAGTGCTGAATGAAATTCAGTTGCAAAGTTATAGCTGAATTGCTTTTTTTTCTCCATTATTCTTCAAGATTCATTGAGGGTACAAAGAGTTACCTTCTACTGATTACATTTGTTAGGTAAAGTCAGTCTTATAATTGTGTGTGCCCCATGAGAGTACATGCTATTAGGTTACATTGTTTACATTTATAAGGTGAAGTCCCAGTTGCAGCTGAGTCCTTCACCCAGGAAGCGTGCAGTATTGGGTACTACATCATACCCAATAGATGAATTACTTTTTATATAAAGAATTTCCGGGCATGGAGCTCATGCCTGTAATCCTAGCACTCTAGGAGGCTGAGGTGGGTGGTTTGTCTGAGCTCAAGCATACAAGACCAGCCGGCGCAAGAGCTAGACCTTGTCTAAAGAAAAAAAAAAAAAAAAAGCCAGGTGTTGTGGCAAGTGACTATAATCCCAGCTACTGGGGAGGCTGAGGCAAGAGAATCTCTTGAGCCCAAGAGGTTGAGGTTGCTGTGAGCTGTGATGTTACAGCACTCAACCATAGGGATACTTAGCAAGACTCTGCCTCAAAATTTAAAAAAAAAAAATATGTTTTGCAATAATGTCTTTACAAAACGAATTCTGTGGATTTTAAAATCAGAACATGTACTAGAAAAGACATTGTAAGTAGCTAAAGATATATTTAAACCAGGACAGATTTAAACACTCCATAGCTACAGTAACTAATGTTACTATAACATTCTCTTTTTCTTTTATTAGTCCTGAAAAAGGGAGGGGGAGGTAAGAGGAAATTGCCTTTTAAAGTAGAGAGCAGCTGAAACATATCAGGTATATCTTGAATTAAAATGATCTACTACACTGCCAAGAAACTAGCAGCCTTGAATTGCTGTTCAGATTTGTTGTAGTTAATAAACCTGAGTGTTATAGGGTCATCTTTGAAACACATTAACTGCACTACACTATTAAATGTCTGTAGATGAAATGTGTATTATTAAGAATGAAGAATATGGGTCTATGAGCATTTGGGGGGTAATTTGGTTTCTTTCGGCATGATCGATATGTATGAACAGAGATAACTTAATCCACAAGAGATGTTCAGGTAATTTATTTCCTACCATTGAAGTAAAACTGGACAATAATTTATATGACTTGTAATGGGATGCTGTAGCCAAGGCAGACTTGACGATAAATGACACAAAATCCTTGTCACTGGACTGTTTATCTTTGGCTTATCCTCTTGGATGTTTTTGTTGTAATATCAACCCTTTTACCTTTTCATATGTATATATCCACATATACAAACACACAAACATATACAACATACATTTTTTTAGTATGGTTTTAAATAGAAATTAAATGCTTAATGATGATTGTTGTAAACTTTTACTTAAATTGGATAATTTCTGCATTCCAATCAAGAAATATATTACAGTATCATTAGGTGCTAAAATAAACAAATATTGGTATAAAACAGATTTTATTTCAAAAAATGTAAAATTTTCTATCTTTCTTTCCTACTTATGCCACCATAGAATTTTATTCACTACCTAGTATTTTTTTTTCATGTGAGTGCTATATTCTTTGTTATATAGGGGTAAATGGAAATAGTCCTAACAATATCTTTGAGTCATTAATCTAAGGAAATAATACAGTGAGCAAAAGAGAACAATAATTAAATAGCCAATGAAATATATTTGGGAAAAATGTCTTACAATCTTACATACAACTTATTATACAAAATATAGTAGAGGTAAAACTTAGATTATATGTCAGAAATTATTGCATTTATTATTTAAAATAACAATGTAATAAAAATGTATATTTATAATGTAAACTGAAATTAGAAACTGTTTCTGTGTTAGAAACAGTCTAATTTTTTAATGTATACTATTTATAAAAAAAGTTTACTTTATCATTAAATATGTATTCAAGAAATTTTGATTGGCATTTGAATATTGCTTGTGATTTTTTTCTTTGATGGATACAAATTTATTTTTAAAAATTAATGAAATCTCTGACAGAGAGAATGATGGTTGCTATGGCCCTGCCATCTTGTATTTCAATGTGATTGCCCAGTATTCCATGGTATACATGTACCACAATTTGCTAGTCCATTCGTGGGTCGATGGGCACTTGGGCGTCTTCCATGACTTAGCAATTATGAATTGGCCT
>CAUYPK010069406.1:0-55673 GCA_963574355.1 Loris lydekkerianus | reverse complement strand
ACTTTTAATCTCCTAAAACAAAGTAATGAAAATGAAATTTAGTTTCATTTATAATGGACAAATTAAATACTTTAATGATATTCACATGTTGAAGAAATTTGCCATAACTAAACTAGCTCTCCAGGATATTCTCAGACTTATCTTCCATAATGACCAGTGCAATCCACTACCACCTAAGTAAACTCACTATAAATTTTTGATCAAATTCCAACTTCCACGGCGATGAAAGGATTAAAAACGTCCACTGGACTTTTGAATAACTTGATACTCAAAATTCTACGAGCCTTATCAATATTCTCAATTAACATGAATGGTTTAAATTGTGCTCTAAAGAGGCACAGGTTGGCTGACTGGATACAAAAACTCAGGCCAGATATCTGCTGTATACAAGAATCTCATCTTACCTTAAAAGATAAATATAGACTCAGAGTAAAGGGATGGTCATCTATATTTCAGGCAAATGGAAATTAGAAAATAGCAGGTGTTGCAATTTTATTTGCAGATACAATAGGCTTTAAACCAACAAAAATAAGGAAAGATAAGGGTGGTCACTTCATATTTGTTAAGAGTAAAACTCAACATGAGATTTCAATTATTAACATTTATGTATCCAAATAGAATTTACCTAAATTTATAAAAGAGACTCTAACAAACATGAGCAACTTGATTTCCTCCAGCACCATAATAGTTGGAGATTTTGTTTTTTTTATTTTTATTTTTTTTATAGAGACAGAGTCTCACTTTATGGCCCTTTGGTAGAGTGCCGTGGCATCACACAGCTCACAGCAACCTCCTACTCCTGTGCTTAAGCGATTCTCTTGCCTCAGCCTCCCGAGTAGCTGGGACTACAGGCGCCCGCCACAATGCCCGGCTATTTTTTTTGTTGCAGTTTGGCCGGGGCTTGGTTTGAACCTGCCACCCTCGGCATATGGGGCCAGCGCCCTACTCACTGAGCCACAGGCGCTGCCCTAGTTGGAGATTTTAATACTTCTTTGGCAGTTTTGGATAGATCCTCCAATAAGAAACTCAGCAAAGAAATTTTAGATTTAAACTTAACCATTCAACAATTGGATTTAACAGACATCTACAGAACATTTCATCCTAACAAAATTGAATACACATTCTTCACATCAGCCCATGGAACATCCTCCAGAATTGATCACATCTTAGGTCACAAGTCTAACCTCAGCAAATTTAAAAGAATAGAAATTATTCCTTGCATCTTCTTGGACCACCATGGAATAAAAGTTGAACACAGTAACAACAGGAATCTGCATACTTCTATAAAAACATGGAAACTAAATAACCTTATGCCAAACTATAGCTGGGTCAAAGATGAGATGAAGAAGGAAATTACCAAATTTTTGGAACAAAATGATACTGAAGACATGAATTACCAGAGCCTATGGTATACCGAAAAGGCAGTCCTAAGAGGGAAATTTATAGCACTGCAAGCCTTCCTCAAGAGAACAAAAAGAGAGGAAGTTTACAACTTAATGGGACATCTCAAGTAAGTGGAAAAGGAAGAACATTCCAACCCCAAACCCAGCAGAAGAAAAGAAATAAACAAAATTAGAGCAGAATTAAATGAAAATGAAAACAAAAGGATTATACAACAGATTAATAAATCAAAAAGTTGGTTTTTTGAAAAGGTCAATAAAATAGATAAACCTTTGGCTAACCTAACCAGGAAAAAAAGAGTAAAATCTCTAATAACATCAATCAGAAATGGCAAAGACAAAATAACAGCAGACCCCTCAGAAATTAAAAAACTCCTTAATGAATATTATAAGAAACTCTATTCTCAGAAATATGAAAATTTGAAGGAAATAGACCAATACTTGAAAGTACACCACCTTTGTAGACTTAACCAGAATGAAGTGGAAATGTTGAACAGGTCTATATCAAGTTCTGAAATAGCATCAACTTACAAAATCTCCCTAAAAAGAAAAGCCCAGGACCAGACAACTTCACATCAGAATTCTACCAAACCTTTAAAGAGGAACTAGTACCTATATTACTTAACCTTTTCCAAAATATAGAAAAAGAAGGAATACTTACCAACACGTTCTATGAAACAAACATCACCCTGATCCCCAAAACAGGAAAAGACTCAACAAGAAAAGAAAATTATAGACCAATATCACTAATGAATATTGAGGCAAAAATATTCAATAAGATCCTAGCAAACAGAATTCAGCAACACATCAAACAAATTATATACCATGACCAAGTGGGTTTTATCCTAGGGTCTCAAAGCTGATTCAATATACGTAAATCTATAATATAATTCATTACATAAACAAAATAAAAAGCAAAGACCATATGATTCCCTCAATTGATGCAGAAAAAGCTTTTGATAATCTCCAGCATCCTTTCATGATCAGAACACTTAAGAAAATTGATATAGAAAGGACATTTCTTTTTTTTTATTATTTTTTTTTATTATTGGGGATTCATTGAGGGTACAAGAAACCATGTTACACTGACTGAATTTGTTAGGTAAATTTCCTCTTACAATCGTGTCTTGCCCCCAAAAGGTGTGGCACATACCAAGGCCCCACCCCCCGGAAAGGACATTTCTTAAACGAATAGAAGCCATCTACAGCAAACCCACAGCCAATATTGTATTGAATGGAGTTAAATTGAAATCATTTCCACTCAGATCAGGAACCACGCAAGGTTGCCCATTGTTTCCACTGCTTTTCAACATTGTCATGGAAGTCTCAGCCATCACAATGAGGCAAGAAAAGGCAATCAAGGGTATCCAGATAGGGTCAGAGGAGATCAAACTTTTGCTCCTCCCAGATGATATGAATGTATATCTGGAAAACACCAGGGATTCTACTAGAAAACTCTTAGAAGTGATCAAGGAATACAGCAGTGTCTCAGGTTACAAAATCAACACTCAAAAATCTGTATGTAGCCTTTATATATACCAACAATAGTCAAGCTGAAAATATATTCAAGGATTCTATTCCTTTCACAGTAGTGCCAAAGAAGATGAAATATTTGGGAGTTTACCTAACAAAGGACATGAAAGTTCTCTATAAAGAGAACTATGAAATTCTAAGAAAAGAAATAGCTGAAGATATAAACAAATGGAAAAACACACCATGCTCATGGCTGTGAAGAATCAACATTGTTAAAATGTCTGTGTTACCCAAAACCATATACAATTTTAATGCAATCCCTATTAAGGCTCCACTGTCATACTTTAAAGATCTTGAAAAAATAATACTTTGTTTTATATGAAATCAGAAAAAAACTCAAATAGCCAAGACTTTACTCAGAAATAAAAACAAAGCTGGAGGAATCACACTACCAGACCTCATATTATACCATAAATCAATAGTGATCAAAACAGCATGGTACTGGCACAAAAACAGAAAGGTAGATGTATAGAATAGAGAAGAGATGAACCCAGCTACTTACCATTATTTGATCTTTGATAAGCCAATTAAAAACATTCAGTGGGGAAAAGATTCCCTATTTAACAAATGGTGCTGGGTGAACTGGTTGGAAACCTGTAGAAGACTGAAACTGGACCCACACCTTTCACCATTAACTAAGATATATTCTCACTGGATTAAAGATTTAAACTTAAGACATGAAACTATAAAAATACTAGAAGTGAGTGCAGGGAAAACTCTTGAAGAAATTGGTCTGGGAGAATATTTTATGAGAAGGACCCCCTGGGCACTTGAAGCAATACCAAAAATACATTACTGGGATCTGATCAAACTAAAAAGCTTCTGCACAGCCAAAAATATAGTAAGTAAAGCAAGCAGACAGCCCTCAGAATGGGAGAAAGGACATTTCTTTTTTTTTATAGTACTGCAAGCTATTGGGAGAAAATATTTGCAGGTTATGTTTCCGACAAAGGTTTAATAACCAGAATCCACAGAGAACTTATTAGGAAGAAAAGAACAAGTGATCCCATCTCAGGGTGGTCAAGGGACTTGAAGAGAAACTTCTCTGAAGAAGACAGGCACATGGCCTACAAACACATGAAAAAACGTTCCTCATCCTTAATCATCAGAGAAATGCAAATCAAAACCACTTTGAGATATCATATAACCCTAGTAAGATTAGCCCACATCACAAAATCCCACAACCAGAGATGTTGGCATTGATGTGGAGAAAAGGGAACACTTCTACACTGCTAGTGGTAATGCAAACTAATACATTCCTTTTGGAAAGATGTTTGGAGATCACTTAGGGATCTAAAAATAGGCCTACCATTCAATCCTTCAATACCTCTACAAGGTATATATCCAGAAGACCAAAAATCACTTTATAACAAAGATATTTGCACCAGAATGTTTATCGCAGCCCAATTCATAAGTGCTAAGTCATGGAAGAAGCCCAAGTGCCCATCGACCCATGAATGGATTAATAAATTGTGGTATATGTACACCATGGAATATTATGCAGCCTTAAAAAATGATGGAGACTTTACCTCTTTCATGTTTACGTGGATGGAGCTGGAACATATTCTTCTTAGCAAAGTATCTCAAGAATGGAAGAAAAAGTATCCAATGTACTCAGCACTACCATGAAACCAATTTATAGCTTTCTTATGAAAGCTATAACCCAATTATGGCCCAAGAATATGGGTAAAGGGGAGAGGGAGGAGAAGAGATGGGGGAGGATGGGTGCAGGGAGGGTAATTGGTAGGATCACACCTATGGTTCATTTTACAAAGGTACACGTTAAATTTACTAAGTGTAGAGTATAAATGTCTTAACACAGTAACTAAAAAAATGTGGTGAAGGCTGTTAACCAGTTTGATGAAAGTATTTCAGATGGTATATAAAACCAGCACATCGTACCCCATGATTGCATTAATGTACACAGCTGTGTTGATAAAAAAAAAAAAAAAAGACAACCCATGTTATGGGAGAAAATATTGCAAACTGTATGTGATAAGGAGTTATTATCCAAAATATACAAGGAACTCCTAAAATTCAACAGAAGAAAAATAACTCTATTTTAAAATGAGCAAAGAACCTGAATAGACATTTGTGCAAATAAGACATACTGATGGCCAAGAAGGCCAGGCACAGTGCTCACGCCTGTAATCCTAGCACTCTAAGAGGCTGAGGCATGTGGATTGCTTGAGCTCAGAGTTCAAAACCAGTGAGCAAGAGTGAGACCCCGTCTCTACTAAAAATAGAAAAACTAACCTACAGAAACACACCTGTAGTTCCAGCTTCTCAGGAGGCTGAGACAAGAGGATTACTGAGGCAAGAGGATTGCTCAAGCCTAGGAATTTGAGGTTGCTGTGAGCTATAACACCACAGCATTCTACCCAGGGTGATAGCATGAGACTCTGTCTCCAATAAATAAATAAATAAAAATAAATAAAACAAATGCCCAAAAGGTTTATGAAAAGCTGTTCAGTATCACTAATCATCAGAGAAATGCAGATCATAGCCATAGTAAGATATCACTTTACATCTGTTAAATAATTACTGCGAAAAAGTCAAAAAATAACAACTATTGGGATGGATGTGGAAAAAGGGAACCCCTATACACTATTGGTAGGAATGTAAACTGGTACATCAGTCATGGAAAACAGTGTGAAGGTCTCTGGAAAAATTAACTTATATATATTCAAGGCGTACAACATGATGATGTAATACACGGATGCATTGTGAAATGATTGCCGTAGGCAAGCTAATTAACAAATCCATTACCCACATACCTCTTCCTTTCCTTCCTAAAAGAATACTCTTTTAGCAAATTTCTAGTATACGGCATACTATTATTAACGAGAGTCACTCTCTTGTGCATTAGGCCTCCAAAATGTATTCCTCGTACAACTGCAAGCTGGTACCGCTAGTAACCAACATCTCCCCATTTTCTATGCCATCCCCAGCCCCTGGTAATGACATTCAACTTGCTGTTTCTATGAGTTTGACTTTTTTTGGCTTCTATCTATGAAAGCATGCAGTGTCTGCACACTGTTCTCCAGGCTCATCCCTGTTGCAAATGGCACGATTTCTTTTTCTTAAAGGCCAAATACTATCTGTGTATGTGTGTGTGTGTGTGTGTGTGTGTGTGTGTGTGTGTGTGTGTACACCACATTTTTTTATCCATTCATATCCTGGCTATTGTGAACAGTACTGCAGTGGACATGGGGGTGGGGAGCACAGGTCTTTTTCAGAGAGTAATTTTATTTCCTTTGGATATATATACCCAGAAGCGGGATTGCTGGATGATGGGCTAACTTTAATAACCAAATAGATCAAATCTCCTACTTTCAAGGGGCCTACATTTTAGTGGATGGAGATAGGTGCTTCAAAAAATATGTCACTTTGTGATATCAGATAGTGATTCGTACTGTAAAAGAAAATTTACAAGACAACACAGATTGAAGAGTGGGTCAGGCCTGGTACTTTTCATAGTATGGAGACCTGCCTAAAGGGGAGGAAAGACTGCTGGCCCACGGTGGGAAAGAAAGACCAAGCAATGAAGGGTCTTGCTGCAGGGTAATGTACTGGGAGGGACCAGGACTAGGCCATGTAGGTCTGTACTGGCCCTAATAAGGACTCTGGATTTACAGAATCATAATAAAGGAACATAGGATTTAAACAAACAAGTATGTTGTAACTACTATAAAAATGAAGATGTGGAGAGGAGGGAGAGGTTGTAAGAAAGCAGCAGGAAGTTAGAAGGTGGTGCCTGATGATGGTAGCTGGACTTTAATTATGGAGGTAAACACCAGAGAAAATGACTGAAAGAGTTAAAAGCGGCTTCACTGAGGGATGAGATGAAGCATGTGACTTTGCTTTCCTATATAAGCGTTTAATACAATTTTATTTTTTGAAAGCTTTTTTTTTTTTCTTTGAGATAGTCTCATTTTGTCACCCTGGGTAGAGTGCTATGGCATCACAGCTCACAGCAACCTCAAACTCTTAGGCTCAAGTGATTCTCTTGCATCAGCCTCCCAAGTAGCTGGGACTATAGGCGCCTGCCACAACACCGGCTGTTTTTAAAGACAGGGTCTTGCTCTTGCTCAGGCTGGTCTCAAACGCCTGAACTCAGGGAATCTACCTGCCTCAGCCACCCAGAGTGTTTGAAAGCATTTTTTAATAGCTTGTGAAAGACCTCAATGAAGGGTGAGTTCCCAACTGTAAATGTGTCAGATGTGAAACAGCCCTGACAATCTAGCTGGTGAATGGCGTGGTGGATCATACCTATCACTCTGGGAGGCTGAGGCAGGAGGATCCCTTGAACTCAGGAGTTCAAGAGCAGCCTGAGCAAGAGTGAGACCCCATTTCTGATGGCAGCCACTGTTACCCTAAATAACCATTACATACAGGGCAGTGCTGGACAGGCCCTGATGAGGCCAAATGAGCCTACATACCAACCTCTGGAGCTTGTTTGTTCACTCCCAAGTCCTGCTGTCGTGGATAAGTTTGGAGACTGGACTCCATGGCACTGGTCCAGGACCCAGGCCACCGTGCACGCCCAGTGAAGTGCTGACTAACTATAGATTTAGTCTACAGTAAAACTGCTTTGAAGATATAACCACTTTAAGATAGGGGAATACTGTGTAACCTTGTAACCTATGAGGAGGGATCTGTTTGATGTATACTAGGATGAGTAATAACACTGCTGATCCTCTTACTATGAGATTACAAAAGTAACAAAAAGAATCAGGAGAACAGAACAGCTCTTTGAGGAGATACCCTCCTGTCCTCCAGAATTGCTGGCCTTTCTATAAATAAAAGCAAAACTGTTCATCTCTCATCCACTTTTCCATCAACTGGGTTGGGTGACAGGTGGATGTGCTCCTTGGTCCGGTGACATCTCTACTAAAAATTAAAAAATCACGGATGGAGCTGAAACAGTCTTCTTAGTAAAGTATCACAAGAATGGAAAAGCAAATGTCCAATGTGCTATTATGAATATGAAGCCGCAGACAATCTAATACACACCCACCTAGGAGAAAAACTCAATTCAATACAAGTTGGGGAAAGAGCGGAAGAGGGGTTGGGATTGGCGTGCTCCCACTGAATGGGCACAATCTAAGAGCAGACGGCACATTTTTGGGGTGTGGGACACAACTCCAAGAGGGACTCTACCTAACAAATGCAAATATTGTGACCTAGTTGTTTGTACCTTCATGTTAACCTGAAATTTAAAAAAAAGAAAGAAAAAAGAAAAATTAGCTGAGTATGTGACGGGTACCCATAGTCTCAGCTACTCGGGAGGCTGGGGCTTAAGGATCACTTGAGCTGAGGAGTCTGAGGTTGCTGACACGGATGCCATGGCACCAGCCTGGGCAACAGAGTGAGACTCTTCTTCAAAAGGAAAGAAGAAAATCTGGCTGGTGATGGAAGGATGGCCGGCCAGGGATGAAGTAACCAGGCAGAGGCTGCCACTTTATGTTCCTTTCCTGGATCACTATCTGAGTCTGTTTGATGCTGCTAGAACAAAACACCACAGGCTGGGAAATCTGTAAACAACAGATACTGATTTCTCACAGTTCTGAAGGCTTGCAAGCCCCAACGTGGAGGCACCACCATCAGGTGTCTGGTGAAGGCAATGTCCTCGCTTGGCAGGACAAAAAATGTGGTCGACTCCATCCCTCAGACCCCTTTACCAGGGCACTTCATCTCACTAAGGAGGAGAAGCCCTCATGGCCTTAACACCTCTTATAGGCCCCACTTCTCAACACTGCCAATAACCCGAATTTTGGAAGGGACATATTCAAACCTCAGCAATCACCAGCAATTGCTGTTTTGCTCTCAGCCTACACATTCCGTAGGTGGCCACTCAGAGGAAAGGAGTCATTTTTCTTCTGAATAAATCCTAGCTAATTTTGATCCTATCATATCATGGTACTGTAAATGAGATAAAAATAATGCCTACAATGTGTTTTGTAATAAAATGATTATCTACATAATGACGCTTTTTACAAAATTTAAATCATAGCGACCATGTTCATGTGGACTTGACTGCCACATCAGAACTCTTGTTTTTAAAAATTTTTTTTTAATTTCAAATTAATAGGGAGGTATAAATGTTTAGGTTACATTGTTTTCGATTCCAAGGTCAAGTTCAAATCGTGGTTGAGCCCTTCGCTCAGGGGGGTGCTGAACACCCTCACACTGTGCACTTTTGGTGAGATCCTCTCTTTCCCCTCTCCTCTCCCCCTTGCTAGACTATATTTTTGTTTTTTCTTTCATGTGGGCACGTAGTTGTTTATATATTTTTCATATTAGTATTGAGTACATTGGATACTTTTTTTTTTTTCCATTCTTGAGATGGTTTACTAAGAATATGTTTCACCTCCATCCAGGTAAACACAAAAGATGTGACATCTTCATCTTTTTTATGGCTGAATACTACTCCATGGTAAATTATTTTCACATTAGATGAAAAATGTGCCTTCCTTGGTACATCTCTAATTGCAGCGAGATTGCCCACTGGTATTATTTTGTGAATCAACTGTTCATGTGTCCTGTCCATTTTTCCATGGTCTTTTCCCATTAATTTGTCAAGGCTCTCTACTGAAACTGCTATTTCCTGTGTGGCTGCTATATATTTTTTTCTTATCTGTTATTTGTCTTTTGATGCTTTTTAAAAATTATTATAGATACATACCTTTTTATGTTTTTGATATAAAAATATTTGTGTAATTGATTTTCTTTTCTAGATCTTCCCTTTATGTTTATTTATTTACTTTTTTAGAGACAGAGTCTCACTTTGTTGCCCTTGGTAGAGTGTTGTGCCATCACAGCTCACAGCAACCTCCAGCTCTTGGGTTTAGGTGATTCTCTTGCCTCCGCCTCCCGAGTAGCTGAGACTACAGGCGCCCACCACAATGCCTATTTTTGTTGTTGTTACAGTTTGGCTGGGGCTGGGTTCGAACCCACCACCCTCGGTATATGGGGCTGGCACCCTACTCACTAAGCCACAGGCACTGCTCCCTTTATGTTTAGAAAGGTTTCTCTACCCTGAGATCACTAACTGACCCTCTTTCCTAGGTCCGTCTTACCCACACTATTAATGCCGTCTGGCCAGTGGTATTCTCTTGACCACATAACTCACTTACCAGAGAAGACTTCAGTGAATACAGTGACTTGTTCTATGAGAATTAGTTGATTTTTTTTTTTGCAGTTTTTGGTAGGGGCCGGGTTTGAACCTGCCACCTCCAGTGTACAGGGCCCTACTCCTTGAGCCATAGGCACCGCTGTGAGTTTATTTATTTATTTATTTTTTATTTATTTTTGAGACAGTCTCACTCTGTCGCCCTGGGTAGAGTGCAGTGGCAGCATAGCTCAAAGCAACCTCCAACTCAGGCTCAAGTGATCCTCTTGCCTCAGTTTTTCTATTTTTAGTAGAGACGGGAGTCTCGCTTTTGCTCAGGCTGGTCTCAAACTCATGAGCTCAAGCGATCCACCTGCCTCGGCCTCCCAGAGTGCCTGGCTGAGTTGATCTTTTTTAACGTGTCGTCTGATCTGCAATCCTCAGCACGTATTGTGTTTCCCGCTAAAATATACGTTTGTATGTTGTCTTTATCCAGCCAGCTAAGAGCTGTCCCTATTTCTCTAGGCGTTCTAGAACCCTGATGGCAAACTTCAAGGGCCATGCACTCCCAGGGAGTTTCTTCTTAATAGTTGGCTTGTGGTGGTCAGTGAAGTACCCATTGAAGTACTTGCATCAGACACGGAAGACCAGCTGGCTGCAGTACTCTCATCAGCGTCTGGAGGTCATCGAAGCCGCAGTGAGGACCCTGTTTTCCTTCATTGGTAAGATGTAGTCACTTGGTTCAGGGAATCTCCCCATCATCCTTGGTATCTTAAATCTACTTTCTAGGCCCTGTGAAATAGGTATTTCTCCACTCGCAGAGGTAACAGGACAAGAATTTCCAGCTGGCCACGAGGCTGTTTCATCATAACATCCATTGTGCACAGAGCTTTATAATAACAACAGTTCACAGCACCTTACAACACCGTGCACTGTGAAAAACTATCGAATACAGCATCACCCGTGTTCTGCCCACACTGAGGGGCCGTCACTTTGTTCCCCCAGGGTTGTGAACCCCGGAGCTGGAAAGGGCACAGAGCTTGCAGAGCTGGCTCCGTGCCTAGCGAGGGACCCACGTCTTGAGGGGTGTCCTGACAGACGCACACCTGAGAGCTGCGTCCCTCCCTGAGGCGAGAGCAGGTCTCTTCCTCTGGGTATCTCTGGCCAGAATCTATTTTCCACCCAAATGTTTTTCTGGGATTTCCTTCACAGTTTACTTGGCAGGGGTGCCCCAAGATGAGTGTATCAGCCACACTCTCAGTCTCTGCTCCTGGACAAATGTCCGAGGACCATTCGTGGCTGCCCTTGCTGCTGCTACTCCCAACCTCAGCCCCTAGAAGGGACCACAATGGCACAGACATTCATCCTGAAGGAGGTCTGCTGCCCCACGGGCCCGTCACCCGGGCTCGACTCGGTGGTGCCTTTGGGCTATTTCTTGCTGTCATCTATGATTTGGAGCTACTCTTGCCTCTTCAACACCCACTCTTGATTCCGTGCAGGGATCCTGGCAGAGCAGTTTGTTCCGGATGGGCCACACCTGCACCTCTACCATGAGCACGGCTGGGTGAAGCTGATGAACTGGCAGCACACCACCATGTACCTGTTCTTCGCAGTCTCCGGAATCATGGACATGGCCACCTATCTGCTCAACCACGTTCCCCTGGGGGTAGACAGATTGGTTATGGCCATGGCAGTATTCGCTGAAGGTAACTCTGTGGAGTGGGAGAAGGGGGGTTCTGACGAGCTGTATTTATGAGGGAGCACAGCACAAAAGACCAGAGATGGTGCAAGCCAGGCATGGTGAGTCTATGCCTGCACTCCCAGCTGCTAAGGAGGCTGAGGCAGAAGGATTGCTAGAGTCCAAGAGTTTGATCTTGAGCTATGATCAAACCACTGCACTCCAGCCTGGGCAACAGAGTATCACCCTGTCTCAAAAACACCTTAAAAATACTTTTCAAAAAACCATTAATTTTGTGAATGTAATAACCTTCCCCGCAAAATCTACATCTCTGGACTTCCAAAACCTGAACAGGACTCGGTCCATGCCATGGATGGGCCAAATGACCAATTCAGTACAGCAGCTCATGAAAGCATGAGGCCTTAGGGCGCTCCCGGACCTCCTGGTTAACACTGCACAGCCCCTCCGTGTCTTCCCACGCCACCAGCATCCCTGCTCACACACCTGCACACTCTTTTGTGGGTACAGGTGTGCACACACACACACACAAAAGTTTCAAGACTGCTGGAATGCCACCACACAGGGTGAGAAACCCCTTTGGGCTGGTAAGAGAAACTGTGCTCCACCCTTCACCACTGTGCCCCCACCAAGAATTTCAGGAGCCCCACCCAGCTGCTAGGAGAGTTCTCCCAATATGACTCACTTTACCTGGAGTATTAGGAAACATGTTGTAATTCAACAACCTCACTCTGTACTTCAGGAAGACTTGAAGGTTGAATGAGAGTAAAACAATTTCCAGTGTAGAGTCACCATCTGTCACAGGACCACCACGTTTCACCTGCGTCCTGTATGAACACTACCCTGGGGCCTATATGGGCATTTAAAGATGCAGCCTTTGCTGTTTATACTCTTACCATACCCACGAAATAAATTTAATCTGCATCTGTTTGTTGCCCAGTCAACTGACTTCCTAAACGCTGAAAAATCTAGCTCTGAGACAGGTGTAGAGGAAATCCCAGTAACAGAAAATCCAGAGAGAATCCTCTGGTGAAGAAACAGGCAAATCCCTAATGGCTGTGTTTGGTTTGCGGCAGGTTTCCTCTTCTACTTCCACGTCCACAACCGGCCACTGCTGGACCAGCACATCCACTTGCTCCTGGTGTTTGCTTTGCTTGTTGGGGGCGTCAGCGTCTTCCTAGAGGTCTTCTTTCGGGACAATGCTGTGCTGGAACTTTTCCGAACCAGTCTCATTATTCTTCAGGGAACCTGGTTCTGGCAGGTGATTATTCACAGCAAGTCTCCTCCTGGGGTCTGGACAGAGGAGCAAAGCCCAGGACTTCCCAGCCCCAAAATGCAGGCTGGGGCAAGCCGTAGGACAGGTTTAGAGGCCCCTTTTCTCCCCACGCCCACCACTTGACCCCTGTAATTTCAGCCTTTCATATCCAAGCACAAGGCATGGAACCCAAACTGCAAGCCGATCATTTCCCAGCCTCCCCTCCCCAGCGGGGGACTGAACACCTTCTACAGGCTCCACTTGCTAAACTGTTCACTCAAAATTGAGGCCTGGAAGTGTTTTTAAAGCCTATACTACAACTAGAGCAATTTTCCTGTGTGAGGCTTTTATATGCTAATGAGGCTTGCAACTGAGAAGTGGTAGGCAGGAGCCAGGGGCCACTCTGGTGCACGGGAAGGCTGGGTTGCTTCTCCAGACAACTAACCACAAGGCCAACTTCTCTGTATAACCCACCAGATCGGGTTTGTGCTGTTCCCACCTTTTGGAACACCGGAGTGGGACCAGACGGATGAGGGTAACGTCATGTTCATCACCATGTGCTTCTGCTGGCACTACCTGGCTGCCCTCTGCATCGTGGCCGCCAACTACTCACTCGTTTTCTGGTATGTCTCAAGGAGACGGCTGTGAGGTCTCCTAATTAACCCCTAAGCAGCACTGATCTGATTAACTTCTACCATCTAATGAGTGCCAACTATGTGTCAAACCTTGTCAAAGGTACTACACATTGCAGGGAAGGTCCTGCTGCCCTCCTACACAGGTGATGAGGCTTTACAAGTTAAATGACTGGTCTAGAGCACCCCAAATGCAGTTCTGACAGACTGTGGTGTGGTGGAGCCAAGTCTGACTTAGGAGCCGGTGCTGGATGGTAGGCCTTGTGGCCCTGGCTTCATCCTGGACACGTCCTCTTGCTGTTGGACTTACCCTGCCTGCTTCCCACAGGGGTTGTGACCGTGAGAAAACACACCAAAGGAGAAAGTGATCTCCATGTGCTCTGTAGAAGGGCACAATCCATGTGAATTCCTAAGCACCTGCTGGGTCCCAGGCCCTGGGGATGGCACTCACACTGACTCCCACTCTGCTGCCTTGCCAAGTACACAGGGTTTTTTTTTTTTCTTTACATATGGGGAAACGAAGGCTTCAAAACGCTGAGTAACTTGACCAGGGTAAACACCAGGGCCTCCCAGGGCAGGTGAAACAGCCCTGCTAGTTCAATTGCTATGGAGCACCTGTCTTTTTTTTTTCTCCCTGCAGTTTTTGGCTGGGGCTGGGTTTGAACCCGCCACCTCCCGCATATGGGGCTGGTGCCCTACTCCTTTGAGCCACAGGTGCAGCCTGGAGCACCCGTCTTTTTAGGTCCTTACACACTTCACTCAGAAAGAGTCCTGCATAGATCAGTTAGTATCTTTTGGTTCTACTGCCAAGTCAGTGAAATAGTAAATCGGAAGAAACCTTAGTTTTCAATTATGACATCCACTAATTTTTTTTTTTTTTTTTTTGTAGTTTTTGGCCGGGGCCAGGTTTGAACCCCTCACCTCTCGTATATGAGGCCGGTGCCCTACTCCTTTGAGCCACGGGCACTGCCCAACATTCAGTAATTTTTTTTTTTTTTTTTTTTTGTAGAGACAGAGTCTTACTTTATTGCCCTTGGTAGTGCTGTGGCGTCACACAGCTCACAGCAACCTCCAACTCCTGAGCTCAAGCAATTCTCTTGCCTCAGCCTCCCGAGTAGCTGGGACTACAGGTGCCCACCACAACGCCCGGCTGTTTTTCTGTTGCAGTTTGGCCAGGGCCAGGTTTGAACCTGCCAACCTCTGGTATATGGAGCGACAGGCACCACTCACTGACATTCAGTAATTTTAATCATGAGTTCCTTTACCTACTAATGAATAAAATAATTGCCTAAGAAGTTAGATGTAGACATCTAATCAGTATTTGATAGAAATACAAAGTTTTAAAAACCAGCAGATGCCTTAACATCCTTAAGTGAGGGGATAAGGGAATTCTGGCTAGTTTAATGGGCTCCTATTGCTTCTCAATTACTACAGCCTTTCGACTCGGATGAAGAGACTTGGAGGAGAGATCATTGGGATTCAGAAACTGAAGGCCGATCACACTTACCAGACCACCCTCCTGAATGACTCAGATGAGGACTGAGATGGGGCCACATAGAGCGTGGACGCCAGCTGCAGGGCAGGGGACAAAGCTCACCACAGCGCTGCAGCGCTGACTGCTCCTGAGGGTCTACACTGCCACCTGGTCGCTTCACACAAGGCTGGAGGTTCTAAATCAGGAAATTACGCCTTCAGTGTTCTGTGTACCTTGCTGTTTAGATTTTTAAACATAATTTAAGCTCTGTGTTGGTGTAATATCCTTCATAAAGAAAAATGATTTAATACCTGCAGGCAGCAAGCTTTTGTGTCTTTGGTGAGAAATCAGAGACTGAAAGCTGTAGAGCAAGAAAAGGGCCTCATGGATGAATCCAGGCTATGAATCCAGCAGGAAAACTTACTCTCACCCGCCTTTCTCTCAAGAAAGAAACAACTTTCTTTTTTTTGCAGTTTTTGGCCGGGGCTGGGTTGGAACCTGCCACCTCTGGCATATGTGTCCGGCACCCTTCTCGTTTGAACCACAGACACCGCCCCAGTAACAACTTTCTTATCAGAAAGATTATCAAAACATCAGTGAACAGCGCCTTTATTTTAGAGTTAACATTCTAACATAATTTTTGTAAGAAGTGAAATAATTCACAAGATTTGGTAATTTTTAAATATTACTTATTAAACATTTCCTAACTAATCGTACCACAGCACTGCAATACCACTGCTGACAAGTTACAAAATTAGGCCAAAGATTGTGTTTTTTAATCTGAAAGCTAGTCATTGGCTCAGCGGAGAGCTAGAACTCTCAAAGTTGCCCTAATAAAGGATCTGACAGCAAAGGTATATAATGAGGTAGAGAGAGAATGTCTGGTTATAGAAGGCCTTCACTTATTTTTTTTTTTTTCTTTTGCAGTTTTTGGCTGGGGCTGGTTTTGAACCCACCACCTCCGGCATATGGGGCCGGTGCCCTACTCCCTTAAGCCACAAGTGCCTCCCGAAGACCTTCACTTTTAAAAAAAATTGGAAGTAAATTCTGCAAAGGATGTGAATTCTGAATTAGTTATATAAACTCTTGATATTCTAGTCTTGGTTCTGAATCTGGTTTTTCTTTTTATTTAAACTTCCTTCAATATTTATTAAACATCTACTTTGCACCAGCAATGACATGGTTGAAAGGATGAATGAGATGTGTGTCCAGTGAGGAGTCTGCAGGCTACTGCAGAGACAAAGCAGTTACACCCAGCGTTGAGAGATGCTGGGAAAGGTGAGTGCCGATCACCACCAGAGAGAAGGGAGGAGAGGGACGAGGGGAGTTTGCCTTACAGAGAAAGCACATTCCAGGCACAGAGCGCAGTAGGCAGAGACAAAGGAAGCAGGAAGAACATGAAGAGCTCTGATAAAAGTGGGAAAGGACAAAGGGGGAAGGGTCTAGGAGACTAAGCAATACCTTTCATTTGCAAACTGTTTTTCAGATTCTGAGTTTAGTTCTTAAAACCGCCTGTAATATGTACTGAGTGCATGAGGTCCTTCAGCAAGGCTGCTCAGCCTAAGGTTACAGATCTACCAAATAGCAAAACTGTTTTCAATATGACTCAAAAGCCCCGTGTCTTTCTCACCACTCACCCTGCCATATCACAGGAGATGTGATAACTTATGTAACACACGGAATGCACTTTGGAATAAACTCTTAACAAAAAGTAACCTTCCATGGTTAGCCATTCAGAGTTGGAGTCACAGTTTAAGATTAAAAATGAGATACTAAAAACACTGATTATGTTATTACAGACTTCCTGGGTCCCCTTTCAGGACCCACCTTGGTTTGCCACCCGAGGAAGAACCCACTCACTCACTCCACAAGTGCTGGAAAGCTGGATGTGGTGGCTCACGCCTGCAATTCCAACACTTTGGGAGGCTGAGGCAGGAGAATCGCTTGAGGCCAGGAGTCCGAGACCAGCCTGAGCAACACAACAAAAATATTTTTTTTTACTTAGCTGGGCACAGTGGCTCACACCTGCAATCCCAGCTACTCAGGAGGCTGAAGCAGAAGGATTACTTGTGTCCAGGAGTTTGAGGCTACAGTGAGCTATGACAATGCCACTGTACTCCAGTGTGGGCAACAGAACAAGGCCCTAACACAAAAAAAAAAAGGGGGAGGTGGGGGAAGAAAGGAAAAAAAAAATGCCTCTATCATTGGCAGTTAATAAAAGTATGTTCTTTCCTTAGGGACTGGAAGTGGGAAGAACAACTCTATTTCTATTTTATTTTCATAGAAAAGATCCACATTTTAAGTTTTTTTAAAATACAAAATGTTTTAAGGAAATGTATTTTCTCCAGAGTGACGGGCTGCAGTGTGATGATCAGATATAAAATACTAAAGTTTCTATGGATGCCCACCACACAGCATGTTTGTGATGCCTTCAAGTGAAGTGACCAGCGCAGCACAGATATTCTTGGAGGTGGTATTAAAGCAGAAACCAACTACAATATGATTCTCCAGATTCCATCTTAGATGTGGTCAGAATAATTTTACCAACCTCTGTGAAGCAGCGGCTCAATGGCTGCTGCTGGAAGTTCTTCTGGAATCGTTCCATGCAAAACACCCACCGGCAACCACCCCGCCCATCTCCAGGAGACCCTCAGTCACATACAAAGGAAGCACGTGAGGGGCACAGATACTGGTGCTGTCACCACGAGCCGCACAGGGTTTCCACTCCGCACCACTCCAGGGCCGCAGGACAGTGCCCAGACTAGACTAAGAGTCAGGCCCCCAAGGGCAGCCTGAAAGGTCTGAACCTGGCATGGTGCTTGCCAGGATGTACACAGAGACAGGCAGAGTCAGGCGGCTCCAGTAAGCAGCAGCCTGGGTAGGGCTGAGGCTGAATGTCAGAGTTACTTTTATGAAATCATTTGCTAAACAAATTCAGAAGGGGTTTATCTTTAGCCAGCAGTAAATACCTGAGACAAGATCACTGAAAATTCCACCTTCTTCTCATTTGGAAACTGTCATAAGGCTTTCGATGTGAAATGTGACTCTTGGAAATAATGAAGATGTGAAAGTATCAAAGCATTATAAAATGCGAACACATTCTCCTTTACTCAGGTGAAAGGCCCGTTTCCCCCCGGCAGTCCCACTGCGGCCTCATTTCAGTACCAAGCATCCGCTTGTCCACCAACAGCTCGACCCCTGCCCGGCCTGTTCACCTCTGCTCTCTGATCCAGTTTACCACCTCCTGCGACAGAGCTGTCCCCGAGGCTCACCAGGACACACCACAGCCATCCCCCACGCCCTGGAGGGAGGGGCAGAATGGGGTTGGGAGCGGCATTAGAAGACTAGATCGACGTCTTAGCTGTCTTGAATGTCAGCTCAGACTCACGTCTTCTCATAGGTAAAAAGAAAATGATGACATCAATTTCAAACGAAATGTCTGTGAAACTCCTGTGTGGCAAGACACCCACACCTCTCACTGCTCCTCTGCAACCTGCTGAACCGCCCGCACCTCCTCCAGGCCACCTCCATTCCACGCCCTACAGCTCCACTTCCTCACCCAGATCTCAAAGATCATCACTAATCCCACAGAGGAAAGGTCCATGTTTGATAATTTGCATACTTTGAAAAGAGGGTATCACTATAGAAAGGCTTTACCACCCACCTATAAGAAAGGCAAATACTATTAACAACCAGTGCTTCAATCAGTTTTTATATTTTAAACCAGGGGTCCTCAAACTACGGCCCATGGGCCACATAAGGCAGTGTGATTGTATTTGTTCCTGTTTTATTTTTTTACTTCAAAATAAGGTATGTTCAGTATGCATAGGAATTTGTTTATAGTTTTTTTTAAACTATAGTCCAGCCCTCCAAAGTTCTGAGGGACAGTGAACTGGCCCCGTTTAAAAAGTTTGAGGACCCCTATAAAGTATCATTCTGAGTTCTACCTATAGCTACTAGAGGCTGGGAAGTGTGAAATGCCAGGATTAAAGACTTCCAAATCCAGACTGACCTCTCTGGGGGTTGTCACTGTCAGGCAGGCAGATCCCTGGCCCTGTGCACGCCCCCTCTCCTCCTGCCATCTCTGCCCTGGAATAGGGCTCAACAAACTCTTCTTCAAAAGGCCATAAAAGAAGAAACAGTTTAGACTTGAAAGCTAAGTCTCTGTGTCAACTACTCAATTCTGCCTTCTAACCTGAAAGCAGCCGTAAATACACAGAAATGAATGGGTATGGGCTGTGTTCCCATAAAAACTTTATTTACAAAAACAAGTAGCCAACCCCAAGGGTCTGGTCTGCAACTTTTGCTCTGGAGCAAAGCAGAATGTACACTCTCTGAACCGCAACAGTTTTTGCTGCGGAAGCGGCACATCCGCTCTGGTTCTCCTCTCTGTGCACTGGCTCTGGAATTCCACGTGAACAGGTTTGCCACAGAGAGCAAAGTCGGCAGGGGAAGCCAGGGACCACATCAAGATCTCAACACCCCATCTTTCAGAGGCTGTGCCAAACTAATTCCACGTCAGGGAATCCACACTGCCCCCTTCCTGTGGTTCCCTCCATCTTATAGCCTCTCCATCTATGTAGCTATCAAGTCAACCAACAACTTACTAAAATTCTTGCTATTCTCTCATTCTGGTCAAAAGAATAAGTATCCGTTTAGGGGGGACTAAAGCCCAGATTTCTATTTGATAAAGAAGTATGATAGTCTCTTTAAAAAAATAAGTTACATAAAATTCTGTAGATGCAGAACTCAAATCTAGACCACTCATCATGGAGAGGACCAGAGCTAAAAAATACAATCCTCACGTAGACCGAGACTTCTTCACTGTCTGTGAACTCCGCGACTGGTAAGCATTCCCTGGGTGTCTTACTCCTGGAAGAGAACTCTGGCTTGGACGACAAAACCATGACGCGCTCCAATTCCAACAGAATCTTCTAGATTGATAGAGAGCAGACCCCAGAACCTTTCTCAGGGTGCTCCACTGTGGAGCGTGCAGCAGAAACCAGGCCACTGGTGCCACCATGTCCCTACTCACTGCCTGGACAGACAAGCTTCTAGGAACGATACAACCTCCATGCTCCCCTCCTTTCAGCCAGAAGGACAGAGCAGGCCCGGTCTTCACAGAGGCTGTCTCTCTCCCGGTCACTGCTGCTCGGGTGCCTGTTTAGGAGACGGAGCTGTGGTCACGACGACGGTAGAGACTGCTTTGGAAGAGCTAGATGCTGTGCCCTGTTGGAGATGGGACGTGGGGACAGTCTGGATGCGCACCTGTTTGCAAAGAGCAAAAGATGTGATTGGTGGATTACAAGTGGGCTCATCAAATAGAACAGCAAAGCCAAGAGTTTGCCTTGGACCTTACCTGTGTGGCCTGACCTTGCTGCTGAAGCTGCTGCAGCTGCTGGGCAGTGAGGAAGCTAACAGGCTTGTTGCCAGCGATGAGCTTAGTGCCTGCTGGCATGGTGGTGAGGATGATGTTGCGGCCCAACCCGCTGAGGCTGTGGAGGGAAAGCAGGAGTCAGGTACGACCGGATCATGGGATATTATCTGGGGCTCAGGGTTAGGCCATGCACTGAAAGGCAACAGGGAAATCTAGTGCCAGTGAAAATTCCAGTGTTCTGCTGAGACCACCTTCCACCCCACGGTGGGAGAAGGGCAAGCCCAGAAGCCTCCAGGACTCTGGTTGAAATGGTCCCAGGGCCATGCCCTGACCAGTGGAAGTAATGAACAGAGCCCCAGCGAGGAGTATGCTCCTGGTGAGAAACCCTTCCCAAACAGCCTCATCACACAGGACTGCCAGACTCATTTCATCATGCGCTTTTTACCTGCTTAAGCCAGGGCCATGGGTGAACTGTTTTAGGTTTAGAGCTCAAATGTCAAAGACAGACTTCCCCCACACCCAACTGTGCACCACCCAGAGCCTCTCCTGCCTTTTTCACTCACCCCCCCCCCAAGTCTGATCACTACCCAACACAGTATATTGCTTTTTATCACATCTCCCCTTATTTCTAAGCTTAGTGGCAGTCTGAATTAATCACAACACCTAAAGTAGTACCAGGTGCTGAATACAGGGGCCCACACAACCAAGGAGAGATGACGAAGGGGGCCCAGAAGGACCAGTCACCTTCCCTCCCGTTATGAGGACACCACATCCACGTCAACGTAGCACTCACTTGGCTCCCAGGTTGCCTTTGATGATAGGGGCTGTGACCACGCCCTTGCCCTTCATCGGCTGGCTAATCACAGAGAGTGGAACTGTGATCCGTGTAGGCAGCTTCCCCTAAAGAGAAAAAGCAATCAGGTTTTGTAGGATGGACAGAGACAAGGAAACCACCAAGTGTCACCTACAGGGCACTAGAAACCCAGGAGCAAGTGCTGCAGACACTCATAGTCCAGCACCCGCCAGGGTCTCAGTACTCCTAGGGTTCGCACCCTGGCAGCCCTAACAAAACCACCCACTGGTGTCACAGGCTCTGTTATCATCCTCCTTCATGCTCCCTAAGCAACAGCAATGCTAGATATCTGCTTTCAAAAGGATAAAATCTGTAGCTAAAATCACAAAGGCAAGTGTGTGTGTTCACTTAAGCATAGCCCTGGATTCTGAGCTCTTTAGAGGGAGAGTCTTACTGATCTCTCTACCCCTAATAAACACATGGCACAATGCTGAGTACACAGTCAGTCTGTGGTGGAATAAATACAAGGAAGGTCAGAGGTGGTCAAGTCAAAACCACCACTGCACTGGAATGCGGGTACACGGGCGGGAACACACAGCACTGGCTCAGCCTCGAGCCGGCCGTGCTCTCCAGGGACTTTCCATTCCTCCCAGATGTGGTGACACTAATAATAAACCCAGCCAAGTGAAAAGAGCTAATGAAGCCAAAGGGGGGTGGGGGGGGGGAGGGAGGAGAAGAAGAAAAAGGAAAAGAGAAAAAGAAAAAAAAAAAAAAAGAGTCTTCAGAACTTCAGGGTGGTTAAAGACAGGCCCTCTCCATCACCTGTTTTCAGGCTGCCTGGTTTTAATGCTTGGTTGGCAATAAAACTTATACTTAGTAAAATCCTATGTAAATTAATCTGATTTTGAAAAAACTCACATGGGCCGGTTGGTAACATGTTAAGAAAGCGTATCAACAGTTCCCATGAGCTAATTCTAAGAAGCCAGGCCCTTGCCTGCAAAACTGTCTTGCAGGTACTCTCCCAGTCTCCATAAAGCTTACTGAGAATTTGTAGCCCTTGAAAAAGCACTTAAAGGGCGGTGCTGTGGCTCAGTGGATAGGGCGCCAGCCCCATCTATCAAGGGTGGCAGGTTTGAACCCGGCCCCGGTCAAACTGCAATAAAAAAATAGCCGGGCATTATGGTGGGTGCCTGCGGTCCCAGCTACTTGGGAGGCTGAGGCAGGAGAATCGCCTGAGCCCAGGAATTAGAAGTTGCTGTGAGCTGTGATGCTACGGCATTCTGCCAAGGGTGATAAAGTGAGACTCTAGCTCTAAAAAAAAAAAAAGCACTTAAAGATGTCAAAATGCAAGGGAACACCTCTAAATAGTGCCTGCAGATGGGTTTACTTGTGGTTTTATTTTCTTCCTCAAAATGTCTTCATTGCTTCAGACATCTCAGACTACCGGTACCCCAACTTCACTAGCTGACTAGACAGGGGTCCCGCCCCACCAAACGCTCTCCAGCTGCATTCCCCTAGACTGACATCAGACAGATGACACTGACAGAGCATCTGTCAGGAGAGGACAAAGGAGAAGCCACGGATCCAGCAGCGCCGATCCTTGCTTGCTGATTTCAACTTCTGTGATACAGAAACATGAATACTGCCTTTTAAACCACACTATGTTAGAGTCTTTTGCTTTCTGTGTTTGTTTTACTGATGTTGCCAGGACTTTTATCCCAAATTATTGTTTCCCTACACAGCTTGCTTAGTAGGAAGCAACTAAAATTGTGTCTTATGCTGTCCATATATACCCAGCTGTTCTGAATGCTCCTTACCCAGAGGCTGAAGAATAAACACACACACATCCAGGAAAACACTGACATGGATATGGGGGGTTTGATTTATGGTAAATGTTGCATTTCAAATTTGTGGGGAAGGGATAGTTGATAATTTTGGCATTATTTTAAAACCACGGGCCAGTAGTGGAGGCTCACACCTGTAATCCCAGCACCCTGGGAGGCCAAGGCAGGAGGATCACTTGAGCTCAAGAGTTTGAGACCAGCCTGAGCAAGAGCAAGACCCCATCTCTACTAAAAATAGAAAAACTAGCCAGCACCTATGTCCCAGCTACGTAGTAGGCGGAGGCAAAAGGATGTCTTGAGCTCAGGAGACTTGGGTTGCTGTGGGCTCGGATGGTGCCACTGCATTCAACCCCAGTGTGACAGAGTGAGACTCTATCTAAACAAAAACTAGGACATGAGAGCCCTATCTCATGCCATTCACAAAAAATATATTTCAAATGAATTATCAATTATATTTTAAACTCAAAATATCTTTCTTTTTTTTTTTTTTTGAGACAGAGTCTCACTTTGTCACCCTCAGTAGAGTGCCGTAGCATCACAGCTCACAGCAAGCTCCAGCTCTTAGGCTTAGGTGATTCTCTTGCCTCAGCCTCCCAAGTAGCTGGGACTATAGGTGCCCACCACAACACGTGTCTATTTTTTGTTGCAGTTTAACCAGGGTTGGGTTTGAACCCACCACCCTCAGTATATGGGCCAGCGCCCTACTCACTGAGCCACAGGCACTGCCCTAAACTAAAAAATATTTTATGAAAATAAAAGTTAATATTTTAAAACCTAGGCACAAAACTTAGAAACCATAAAAGAAAATGTTGATGGATCTAATCATGTAAAATACAAATACCTATAGAGCAAAAGGCTCCTTATCCAAGGTTAAAAAATGACAAACTGTAAGAAAAGTATCTTCCATATATAAAGAATTAACATGCACAAAATATAAAGGGCCACCTCAAACAATTTGAAAAAGCTAAATAATTCAAAACAAAACTGGCAAAGATTTAATTTCCACTGGAGAGTATATGCCAATCTCCATATGGATGGATTCTCAACTCACTTATCAGGGAAAAGAAATAGAAAGACAATCTCCTTTTCACCAGTGAAACATGCACATCCAGTTAAAAGCTATCAGCAGTGGTTAGGTCGGAAGCAGGAACGCAGGCTAGCAAGGCCCTTCTGGTAGCCCTAGGGCCTTCACTATGTAGCTCCACAACATATTCCAGCATGCTGTGCTATAGACAGACTTATACACGCTCACACATATGTGCAAGATCATTCACTCAAGCGCTGGTTGAAGGTGGAAACGTACCCTTAGCAGAATCACTTCTATGGATTACTATGACACCATTAAAAAGAGCCCGTCAGTATCGCTTTATAGCCTCAAACTATCCCCAAGACAGAACAATACATACAGTAAGGTCTCTCACGGGTTTGTTTTGTTAAAACTCCATGTATGTATGAAAATGCTCAGGAAAAGGATGAGAAAGATAAATGTCAAATGACCAACAGTAGTTAGTCCTCATGAAACGAGATCTGGGATGGCGGGGGTGGGCTTAGAGAAATTTTATTTCATATGCACTGTTCCTCAGTGTTTTAAAAGAATTTATGCACGTACTATACTTCTACCAATTGTATTTCAAAATAAAATTAAAAAGTCTATCAGTAAATAAATCTATTGGGGTTAAATGAGATATTATAAACAGGACATCTAATTTCCACTCCTAAAAACATGTTTCTTAGTTTCTAAGGAAGGCTCTCACGTGACAGAGAGTTAAACAACCTCAAAAAATTTCCTAAACGGAAGAGCTATTCTTCATCAGTCATGTTACTCACAGGTTGGGATGTAGACATGACCGCGGTGTTGACAGGGACCTGCCGCACAGTGGGGGCTCCTGTCCCAATGCTGATGGGGGTGCTTGCAGCCCCAGAAGCCACAGCTACAGTCTTGGACACAGCGGCGTTCATGCTGGGCAAGGACACCGCTGACGTATGAACAGCGCCAGACCCACTGGCTACCGAGGCCCCTTGCTTGGCATGGGTTGCGACTGTGATGGTCTGCCCTGCTTTGGGGGGCATCACCCCCAGGCCCTGCACAATGCGGATCGTGGCAGCTGGTTTTGCTTCTGAAGAGGCCACTGTGCTTTTGCCCTTCTGGTCTGCCACACTCATACCAAGAGCTGGCATCAAGCGAAAAGCTGAGCTTGAGGCTTCTGTTGGCTTGAGGTCAGGGGTCACTTTGACCACGGTGGTGCCTGTTGGAGTGGATGAAGGAGCGCTGGCTGAACCGGCCTTGGCAGGGCTGTCAGCTGCATGGACTGGGTTGGAAGTGACGTGTAAGGTAGCAGAGATGCCTTTGCCTGCAGCGCCGCTTCCTGTCCCGAAGAGGTCCTGGGTCAATTTGACTGTGGTGACCTGGGACTTGGTCAAGGTGGCCATCATGTCCGGTGTGATCCGCAGAACTGTCTGGCCCTTGGCATCTGTGGTGATGGAAGAAGGTGGCAGACGCAACACATCCTTACCCTGGATGCGGAAGTTAGTGGCTGTGAGTGGAATGCTGCTGCCCGTCTGGGGCTTCACACCGAGCTGCCCGGTAATGGCCACCTGGAAGGGGAAGAAGCAGCCTGAGAAGGGTTCACCCTGCAGAGGGGCAACACTGCACCACCTGCCAGACCTCCACTTCGTGAGTGCATGTGTCATTTTTTTTTAAACTTTTTTTTACTCAGAACAATGATAAACATTCACAGAAATACGGAGCAGTAAAATCAATCTGAATACCCTTCATCAGGCTCAGCGCCTGTAGCTCAGTGGCTAGGGCTCCAGCCACATACACCAGAGCTGGCAGGTCTGAACCCAGCCCAGGCCTGTCCAACAACAATGACAACTACAATTAAAAAAATAGACAGGTGTTGTGGTGGGTGCCTGTAGTCCCAGCTACTCGGGAGGCTGAGGCAAGACAATAACTTAAGCCCAGGAGTTGGAGGTTGCTGTGAGCTAAGACGCCACAGCACTCTACCAAGGGTGACATAGTGAGACTCTGTCTCAAAAGAAAAAAAAAAAAAATACCCTTCATTGGCCACAAAAATTATCACTTCATCCATTATGTTTTACCCACCCTCTTCTCCTTGGGGGAGTGGATAGGAGGGAGAATGGAGAATATTTTACGGTAAACCCAAAAATCATGGGCGGCACCCGCAGCTCAGTGGGTAGGGCACCAGCCACATAGAACGAGACTGGTGGGTTCAAACCCGGCCTGGGCCAGCTAAAATGACAATGACAACTGCAACAACAATAACAACAAAAAAATAGCCGGGTGTGGTGGTAGGCATCTGTAGTCCCAGCTACTTGGGAGGCTGAGGCAAGAAAATCACTTAAGCCCAGGAGCCGGAGGATGCTGTGAGCTGTGATGCCACAGCAATCTACTCAGGGTGACAGCTTGAGACTGTCTCAAAAAAAAAAAAAAAAAAATTACAATGCTATCACCACCACCTAAAATAATTAACACCAGTATATAGTCATACTTCCTCAACGGTCTCAAAAACATCTATTTATATGGGGTGTCCCAAAAGTCACTCATAAAGTCACCATACATAGGGAAAATGAGAAATTCTGTAATTAGTATTTTGTAAATAAAGGCATATTTAGCTACAATTTCCCATTTTCCCTATGTATGGCAACTTTATGGAGACTTGTGGGACACCCAGTAGCCAGGCCAACCTCTGTTTCAAGAGCAACAGAATGGCACGGGCGTTGGGCATGGGCTTTGGAGTCAGCCTTCCAGCATTCACATGCCAACTCCTGTTTTTTTAAACAGATAAAGTCACATTATGTTGCCCAGATTGGACTTGAATTCCCAGGCTCAAGCGACCCTCCCACCTTGGTGGACAACAGGTGCTGTGACCCGCCCAGCTTCCAAACTTCTAAGGCCAATTCCCCCCCAACCCCCACCACGTGTAACAAGCACAGCCCTTTTGGCCATAAGCAGAGAATCACTCTCTTTGTGGTACAATTTTCTCTCCCCTCTGGAGCATGGCTGTCAGAATGCAAACATGCTGTGTTATTTTCCATCCTAAAAAACAACCAACCTTGGCTAAATCCACATACACTTCCATCTACTCCCCATTCCACTCCAGCCCCAGTTCTCTGCTCTCTTCAGAAGCAAATTTCTCTAAAAATGACCGAGACAGGCTACGAGTGAATGGTTCCAGGTCTCCTGTCCAGATACCAAAATCCTTAGATGTTAAAGTTCCTGATGGTGGTTGCATATAGCCCATGCACCTCCTCCCATACATTTTGCATCATTGCTGGGTTACAGCCAGTCCCTAAGGATGAGGGGCTGTTACAGGTAATAGGGAAATGTACCTGTTCCAGCCTTTACACAAATTCAACTTAAGAACAAACCTACAGAACCTACCTCGTTCATAACCTAGACTGCCTGTACTTACACCACCTAATACAATGTACATGCCACATAAGCAGCTGTCACATTGTATTGTTTTTTAATTTGTATTACTTTTTATTGGTTGTTTTCCCCAAGTATTTTCAATCTGCACTTGGCCCAATCGGAGGTGGTGGAACCCGTGGATCCAGAGGACCAACTGCACTCACTGTCACTCCCTCGCCTTACTTTCTCTTTTGAACTCATTCCCCCAAAGCCACCAAGCCCCTGGACCCAGTCAAGTCCACTCCTCGTCCACATCCAGAAGCCTCACCCTCCCCTGCCACCACACCCAGACAGGTGCTTCTCACTCCTCCTCCAGCATTTCTCTGTCCTGCCGTCTCCAACCTCAGGGATGATGCACTAACCACCCAGTCACGCGGGTCATTCTCAACTAGCTCACCTAAAGCCCCTACTCAGTCAAGCAGACGACTGCACTGGCTCTCTCCTCCAGTTTTCCAGCCAGGCCCGCAGCACCTCTGATGACAGCCAGCTGCCTCCCTCGGGGTTCTCTGCTCCCATTCTTGTCCCCCTCTGTTCATTCTGCCCAGAACCAGAGATGTCCTCAAATGCAAACCCCAGACCAAGTCACTGTGGCTTGCCATCTTCTAGCAGTCCCCTATCACATTTAAATTAAACTCAATGTCCAATATCATCTAACCCTCTGCCACCTCTCCCAACCTCATCCCCCAAATTCTCACACTTGCTCAGTATGCTTCGACTGTGGTTTTCCCGTTTCATAATCACATTCCTGACACACCTGCCATTCCTGGGCCCAGAATGTTTTTATCTCCTTATCATCACTACGTAGCACACAAACTCCACCCATCTCTCTCTCAAATGTCATCTCAGAGAAGCCGTCTCTGATCATCTTGATGGAACAGTGTACTGCCACGCTCCAGCCCTCAGCCTCTGCTGCTTCTCACATTATCTGTTACTATCTGACACTGAAGAATTCGTCTCCTAGCTCGATATGACTTCCAAGAAGGCAAGAAGTTAAGTCCTAGGACAATGCCTGACAACTGAAAGATATTCAATATTTATTAAAAAAAAAAAAAAAGGTACTTTATCATTATGTGGTTCTCTCTTCAAATGGAGATAACAAAAGAGCCCTGACCACAGTGCCACGAGGACTAGACTATTTACCAAGAATAAGATGCTCATCACAGAACAGATGGAAAGAAACTCTGTTATCAGCATGAGCGGCCATTTGGCTTCACCGTTTTTTGAAGTTCAAGGATTATCCTTTCATGCTCTTCAAAGAAACCCCAAATATGTTCTAGTTTTACTACTAGTAAACTGAAAATCAATAAAACATGGCCATGGGAATTTACTTAAATTATGCCACAGGACTTTAAATAAATTTATCAAGTCTACTCAAAATCCAGAAGCTCAACTATTAAATGCTAAGAAAGAAACATGGGAAGAAACAAGTAGTATCTCTGACATCTGTAAAGGTCGCACTGCCCCTGGTGAGGACTCGTGTCCAGAGGACATATAACCAAGGGTGAAAGATGACAGTTCTTTCTCCCATGGGCTCCCAGTCTAGGGAAGAAACCCCAACACCAGCGGTGAGACAGTCCCACCTACCTGCTTGATAATGTTCTGTCCTGTGACGTTTTGGATGACAGCAGCTGTGGAGGCGCTTGGAGCAGAGGCCCCAGGAGAACTCGTGGCTGGCTTACTCACAGGGCTGGCTGCAGTGGGGAGACTCGTCACTGTGAGCCCCGTCTGCCCAGGTGCAGGCCGCTGCACAGTGGCCGCCGCAGTCTGTGCTTTGACTGGAACAGTGGCCATCACTGTCTAGTTCAAGGCAGGAGGCCAAGAGCTTGATTAGACACTCAGAGGCAGACCTGCTCTCCCGTCAGTCTCCCACACACTACCACCCAGAAATACTCCCTTCAGTACTCTCCTGTGAATCTAACAGTGCTAAGGGCTCACTGCTCTCTGAAATGGACACTATAAATTTCTTATTTGTACGAACATCTTAATTTTCAGAGTGTCTTTACACTTAACATCTCATTTTATTCCTATACACTGAGGACAAATTCTGTTTTACTCATTTTAAAGTGAAAGACACTGAGGCCAACAAGATACCAACCTTCCCTAAAATCACACACCAAGTTAGCAGCACAGCTAAGACAAGGGGCACCCTGGACGGAACCTGAGACTCACAGCGTTAGAATAACATCCCACCCCTACCACAGCCCTGATGTTAGAATCCTGAATAAATAAACTTGTTTGAAGGTCTGAAGATTCCCAAAATGTAAAACAGAGCATCTAAAATCACTTACCCAGCTTTGAACATTAAATGAGTTGCTTCAATGAACAGCACTGGCAACAGGAATAATCCATGACTCCTCAGTCCTTACCCAGACCTGCCTGTCTGACTCCTTGGCCCATCTCTGGGCCCACTGCCCCTGCTTCCCAACGACCCATGGCTTCCCTGTTTACCTGGGGCAGCACTTTGGTCTGTGTGGCAGTGGCTGGAACCCGGATCTGCGGCCCTGCAGGCACCTGCGGCAGTGTCTGTGCTGGCCCTGCTGCCTGCTGGGGAGCAGCAGGGAGGCTGGTCTGGGCCACCACCCGCACCTGGGGCACACTGGCCGAGCCAGAATGGCTCACAACTCGGGCTGCAGCCTGGGAGCTGGATGGTGTCTGGCTGGAACTTGGAGAAAGCATCGTCCCCAGCTGTGGCATTGTTGGCGGCGACACCAGAAGAACACTAAGAGGAAAAGCAGGAATAAAAGGAAAAAACAAAAACTCAGGACGTGCATACAAAAGGGACTTGGAAGAAAAAAAGCTAGAGAAGAAGAGGAGGGCCTTACCCTGAGCTAGACTTAGCTGGTTCTGAGATGGGGGTAGGGCCACTTTTGCTCACTGATGACACAGGAGGGGAGATGGGAGTGGCAGGCAAAGCCGGTGTGGTGGGCGTTACAGGTGTGACCGGGGTCGGCGGCATGCTAGAGTCACTGAGGCTCATCTGGCTCTGTTCCGAAGGGCCACTGCTGAGGACCTTTACAGTGCTCTCCTTGCTGGTAGACTTCTAGAAGAAAAGACAAGGGGAGATTGCTCTGCAGGGGCCATCAAACTTCCCCTGCAGGCAGGCAAAGCCCTGCAGCCCCTGCTGTGCGGAGCTCAGGGAAAGCCGAGATCCACTCCCAGGCGCCTCCACCCCACGGTGCCCTGGTGAGGTCACTCACCACCTTGGAGGGGGGCTTGGGTTTCTGCTGAAGGGCTTTTCTGGCTTTGGCTGCAGCAGCTTGTGCTTGGTGAATCCTCTCTGTGAACAAGAGCACTGAGCCTCAGCAAGAGTTTAACCTTAGCATACTAAGGAGGGGGGCTTTGTTATTGATGAAAACCAAGGCTTTGCTGGTGGGCTGTCCCACCTCTACAATTTTGCCCTGTCTGAACACCAATGAGAAGACTCATGGAATTGGGGGAAAAACTCCAAAGCACCCTAGTCCAGTGGGACACACCGCCCAGAGGCCCCACACACCAAACTCTTCTTCACTTCGGTCGCGATGCAGGTAGATCCACAGCTTCCGTCCAATGTCATACTTCACACAAGGATCTTTCTCGTAATGCAGCCGATCCAGCGCACCACTCACTACTGTGTTCACCTAAGAGCAGGTGATGGGAAGTAAGACGTAAGTCAGACCCAGACAAAGTAGGTGGGCCCAGGGAAAAATCTCCAGACGGAAGTCACCGCTGGTAAATAGATCGTATCTCAGCCTGGCTGTGTACTCCCAGTGACTCACCAAATTATTTTTGGCAAAACAAGAACTTCTGTAAAACTACTGATATTGATCCTTTTTCTTTGTAAGGATACCGTGAACCCAAGTGAGTAACCAGCCTTCTCTTTACCATAAGCTAAAGGGAAACAGAAAGCCAAATTTGTGCTTCACTGACAGCGAGGGTGTTCCGGTCATCACCATGCTTTTTTTTTTTTTTTTTTTTTTAACACAAAACCTGGCTCTACTGCCCAGGCTAGAGGACAGTGATGTCACTGTAACACACAGCAACCTCAAACTCCTGGGCTCAAGTGATCCTCCTGCCTCAGCCTCCCGAGGAGCTGGGAGTACAGGTGCCAGCTCCAACATTCAGCTAATTTTTTATATTTTTAGTAGAGATGGGGTCTTGCTGTTGCTCAGGCTGCATCGAATTCTTGGGCTCAAGTGATCCTCTGTCTTGGCTTCCAAGTGTTAGGATTACAGGCGTGAGCCACTGTACCTAGCAGCATTTAAGGACGTTCCTTTTCTCTTCTTCAACTTAAAAATTTGTTACAGTTTGTACTTCCTCATAAGCTACCTTATATCCATTCTGGGACAAACCATGAGTAATCTCTTCTCCATCCTACCTGAGTACTAGTGACATCAGGTGCAAGAAACTGGGAGTCCTTGAGCAGTTCACAAATCTCTGCCCGTGTGCCTTCTCCATTGGGCAGCCGAGCTGCAGCATCCCGAACTGATGACATAAGGAAATGCAAAGTCCAAGAGTCAAGCAGGGCTGCTACGGAGAACCACACATCCCCTGACCTGCTCTGGTGGGGGCTGCTCCCAGCCCTACCCGACTCCACACCAGGTACACACTGCCCTCTAGTGGCTGGAAGCTCTGCCGCTGGAGTTCCCATACACTCTACACTTCAGATAAGACTGAAGCAAAGGTTCAGGGGACCATCAAATCATGGAGAGAAAAAACCGTATCTAACCGTATGTAACTAAAATACGTATCTAACTGTATGTAAGTAAATACGTATGTAACTAAAATACATATCTAACCGTATGTAACTAAAATCTAGTAATTTCTTCAAAAATAAAAGTAACAAACATACATTGGCAGTGCTGTGGTGGTGTGACAGAAATCAGGTATTTTCATACCTTATAGCTGACGCAGACACGCAGAACATCATCTGTACTCATTACTATTTAGAATTACAGTAATTATTAAGTCCTGCTGTTAGATCTTGTCATACCATAATACTTACACATAATATAAAAATAAAAGCATGTATTTCTGCACAATCTATTTATTTCAACATCTTGATAACTACCTCAGCAAAACTAGTTTCTTTTTTAACTCCACATATTTTATTTTAGAAATTTAAATGCACAATTCTGAGAAGCGGTCCAAAGGTTTCATCACACTAGACTGCCAAAGGGACACATAGCACAAAAAAAGGTTGAAAATCTTTTTTTTTTTTTTTTTTAAACAGACAGGGTCTCACTAGTTCACTGGAGCCTTGAATTCCTAGACTTAAGCAATCCTCCCACCTCAGCCTCTCAAATACCTGGGACTATATATCGGCCACCACATGTGGCTAATTTTTTAAATTTGTGTAGAGAAGGGGCATCACTACATTGGCCAGACTAGTTGCAAACTCCTGGTCTAAAGGGCTCCTCCTGCCTGAAGTGCTCCTCTTGCCTTAGCCTCCCAAAGTCCTGGGATTACAACCCTGAGTCACCTGTGCCCTGCCAAGTAAAGACAGTTTTAAAGGAATCATAGCTTCAAGGAAGCAAATTCCTACACTTAACTATTTAAGCTGACCTGTGAGCAAATGATCATAAATATGAACCTCAACTTCACAAAGAAACACTGATTCCTGACACCAGTCTGAGATTAGATTCCCTTTTATCTCCCAAACACCAAAGCCTTCCTGGGCAGATGGGAGACAGAGTTCAGAGTTGATTAGAGAAAAGCTTTGGAGTGAAGAAAGGGATCCCCCGATAATAAACACAGGCCACATACCAAGAGACAGGATGGTGACGTAGGCAGGGCGGTCGGAGCGCAGCAGGGAGTGTTCCCGAGCCTTGTTGAGTGAGGTCTCCTTGTCAAACACACCCTTCACCGGCCCCACCACAGACTCAAAGCCATGCATGCGAAAGGTGAATGCCTTATGGGGTTGGCTGTACCTGTAACGTTCCTACCAAGAGAAAACAGACAAGAGGCTCCTAAGACAGAATTAATGGGGTTGTCTCTAGGACTCTCTTATGTGCAGAGATTGAAACGGAAAGGAAACAGGTGATCCCACTAGAAATACTGAGCCAACCACAGTAGGGAATGGATGATCCTCAAAGTCACTCACTTAGCAATGGAACAAAGATAAATACAAATGCATTATGCCATATGGAAGAAAAGATCAAAGTGTTTCTCATTCCCTTTCCTTATCCTGTTTTCTACCTCAACAAGCAATCCCAACCAACAAAGCATCTAAGGTGAAGGATATGAATTTCCTCTAAAACTGTGGACTCAAAGAGAGTGAGGCTCAAAGTTTCTCTCTGTACAGTTCAAACAGGCAAGTTTTTTTTTTGTTTGTTTGTTTTGAGACAGAGTCTTACTATATTGCCCTTGATAGAGTGCCGTGGTGTCACAGCTCACAGCAACCTCAAACTCTTGGGCTTAAGCGATTCTCTTGCCTCAGCCTCCCAAGTAGCTGGGACTATAGGCATCCGCCACAACGCCTGGCTACTTTTTGCAGTTGTCGTTGTTTAGATGGCCCACGCTGGGTTCGAACCCACCAGCCTGGATGTGGCTGGAGCCTTACCCACCATAGAGGCAGAGATTACAATGACTTCCAGCTATTTCTTACCTGCTCCTGGAAAACCCGTTTCTCCTCCCCTGTGCTGGGCCGTACCACATAGTCAGTTCTTCTGGAACATAAAGAATTTTATGGTAACTCTAGAAGCTAATGTGGGTCACAGACTATCACTCCTTTTTCAGAACCATTCCCTCTGCAACAGTGCAAAACGTCCCCTATTAAGTATCAAATTCTTGCAAAGGAGAAAAGTCTACTCTCTAGCTCCTACCAAGTGACTCCTGTTGGTATTCCCAAAGTTACTCGGTTCTTACAAATCCAGAAAGGTGGTGGGCATAGTGGCTCATGTCTAAAATCCTTGCACTAAGGAGGCCAAGGTAGGAGGACTGCTTGAGGCCAGGAGTTCAAGACTAGCCTGGACCAACATAGCAATACTTCCATCTCCACAAAAACTTTTAAAAATTGGCCAAGGTATGGTGATGTGCACCTGCTACTCAGGAAGCTGAGAAAGGAACATCACTTGAGCCCAGGAGTTTGACATTGCAGTGAGCTATGACATCACTGCATCGTAGTTTGGGCAATAGAGCAAGATCCCATCTCAAAAAGAAAACAGAAAGAAATCCAGGAAGGTATTGGGTAGGAAAGAGGCTGACATCTTTACCTACTGTTTTTAGCAATGCTGCTAGGTAAGTGTACTCTAACCATAATAAAAAATTCAGCCTAGGCCGGGCATGGTGGCTCACGCCTGTAGTCCCAGCGCTGTGGAAGGCTGAGGCAGGTAGATTTCCTGAGCTCAGAGGTTAGAGACCAGTACAAGCAGGAGTGAGTCAGAGTGAAACCCTGTCTCTACTAAAAAAAAAAAAGAAAGAAAGAAAGAAAAAGAAAAAAATTCAGGTGTTGTGGCGAGCCCCTATAACCCCAGCTACTTGGGAGGCAAAGGGGGAAAAAAAAAAATTCAGCCTAAAGGAACAAAGGACTTCAAGTGTGCTAGATGCCTACAGGAAAAGTACCCAGAAGTTGAGTCTACACCCCTATGACATGAGACAACAGTTCTGCCACACAGAAGGTGGGCCTCTGTGTTGGTATTTGGACATCTAATCTCAGAGCCACACCAGGCTTGAAACAGTAACATGAAAGCAGCTGATACAAAGAGCTTGGGAATAGGAGTGAGGGGATCTGAACTCTAGTCCCAGACTCTCCCCGCCCCTCTCAGCAAGTCACTAAACTCATGCCTCAGTTTCTTCACTGGTAACACGAGAAAGTGAATTAGAAGAATCCTTCTCAAATAGGAACCAGTGAAGGGTGTCCCCCCACAAGGCAGACCACAAGCCCCTCGGAGGTTGTGCCGCACAGTCCTGGCCGCTGTCAGAAGTCCTTCCACAGCAAGCCCCTCTTAATGAAAGGAAGTGTGCAGCCCTCCTCGGTGTGCTGAATGGAGCAGGCAGGAATCAGCCGACTCCCAGGATCTACAGCTCTCACACACAAAGAACCATCAGCAAAACCATGGCAGCACCTTACACTGATGTCAGGGCACACCACCCACTGTGAGAGTGTCATACTCACACCCGAGGGACAGGTGTCGTGGCATCTGAGCTATCTTCATTTTCTGGCTGGAGAAAAGGAAAATATTAACAGGCAAATGGACAAAAGGATTCTGGCAAACTTAAAGGCCCTGGAAACTGAATGAGAAAGAGCCAATATTCTTAAAAAAGCATACCTTACAGAAGGCCTGGTCTTTGGTCTCTAGCCACAGCTGGAAAAGGGCAGCTAATTCCTTTTCATTATCTTGGGATTGTCCTATCAGAGGAACAAAAAGAAAAAAAAAAAAAAAAAAGATCTAAGGTGTTGCTAAGAATCCCACTTTCTCCACCCTTGACATGTCTATCGAGAGAGACCACGCCTCCCACCTCTACAGCTCTCCCCTTCACAGTGCAAGTCTGCCCACATCACCGCTTCTGGGGGCACTTGCTTGAATCATTTTTCAGTAGGCACTTGCTGACTAGTCACTATGTGGCAAGCACTGCCTACAAGGCTGGGGTTTTTCAGTGAATTCAGTCTCTGCCCTCATGGGGTTTACAGCCAAGTGACCAGAGAGCAGATACTAAATAAAATCAAATTCATAAGGTAGCGGGTGGCCAGGCATAGTGGCTCAGACCTGTAATCCTAGCACTCTGGACCGTTTGAGCTCAGGAGTTTGAGATCAGCCTGAGCAACAGGGAGACCCTAGCTCTACTAAAAATTGAAAAACTGAGGCAAGAGGGTCACTTGAGCTTGAGGGTCACAAGAGCTTGAGGTTGCTGTGAGCTATGCCACGGCACTCTACTCAGGGTGACAAAGACTCTGTCTCAAAAAAAAAAAAAAAAAAAATAGCAGGCATCACAAAGGGTATTACAACAGCTTACACCAGGGTCCCATTCCTGCAGGTGAGATAAGGCTTCTGCCAGCCAGGGCACAAAGGCATTCAAAGCACTGACACAGCAGTTTCTTTTTCCTTGAGGCAGGAAAAAGCTCTCCTTCCCCGGCCTGCCCAGGAAGAGACAGACACAGTCCCCAGACTCCCCCCGCCCCTCTCATGTCACTGCTTAAACTCTGACTGCAGCACTCGTCTCCTGCTCAGGCTTTTTCCGCCAGGTCTGCTGGTGTGTAGAAGGCAGCAACCCATCTCTTCAGACAATGTTCACAAGGACACTCATCTTTATTTTCACTACTCAATGTACAAAACCACCAATACCACCAGTCCCAGAGAGCTCTGAACAGTGGCAGAGCTGAATAGTTGCAACAGGAAACATCGGGCCCACAAGCTTAAAACACTTTCTGGCCCTAGAGAGAAAGTTAATCAACCCCTGGCTTAAGTATCCCCACCAGGGCTACTCCAGCCCCCAGCCCAACGAAGCCAGGAAGCAGTGTGCAGTCAACTGTCACCAGTCACCTCAGCTCACACTTAACCCTCATTACCCCTCTAAGGAATCTCTCACTAAAAACTTACGATTTCTTCCCCGTCCAGCATCTTTAGGTCTTTATCTTACTTAACCTTTTATGATGACAGAGGCTAACGACCACTCCCCACTTCTGAAGCCCTGGTCCCTTGGCTTCCGAGACTAGACTGTCCCAGGGCTCTCCTCCCGTCCGCAGGCACCTCCTGATCACACGCGCTCCACTGAGCTCCTCTGCCACAGTTTCCCAAAGCTCACTTCTTGGCCCTCCTCACTTTACACTTCCCTACACACATCCTTTACTATGCACAGGCCAACAGCTCTCCATCCCATCTCTGGTCTGAATTCTAAACCCACACTTCCTACTGCCTATTCAACAACTTCACTTCAGTACCTGCAAGGCAGCTCCAATCCAGCACGTCCAACACCAACCTGCACCCTCCCCTGAGGCCCGTCTTCCACAGCTGCCTACTCAGCAAACTCACCTCCCTCCAGCAGCTCCAGATCCAGAAGATGCCGGGAGCTGTTCTCCCTACACTCCCCATAGCCAATTTACAGCCACCCGCAACTCTCAAATCTATTCATTCTCTCCACCAGGTCTGATTCTCTTCCCCAGCACCCGACAGGTGCTGCTTCCCCCACCTGGAATACTAACCCCCAACTTGGTGCTAGGGTCACTGATCTCTGCTCAAACACCACTTCCTCGGGAGGGCCCTGCCCACTCTCTAGACTATTCCTAATGAACTCCACATTTCCGGCACTTCTTCACAAAAATGATCAGTTTGTTACTTAATCTGAATAAGTTTTGGTTCCCCAAACAAATCTTTAGCCAGATAAGGGAAGCATACTGATTTGGGAACCCTTTTATTCCCCTGCACCTAACATGGTCCCTGACATCTGGAAGCGAATACACACAATCAATGAAGGATGGATGATGCCGCCTTCAGGGCCCACTGGCCAGAGTAAACACTCACAGACCACTTGAGAGTTCCAGTGGGAGACCAATTCTAAATTTCCCTCTTAGGAGGTCTCCAAGTGACTGACACCAGGTTATTCCAGGTGCACGTTATGACAATATATTAAGTGGGGCTTCGAAAATTTAAAACAAAAATAAACTGTCTATTCTTTAGAAATGTCTTATTTGGAACTGTCCAAGATCTTTTTGAACGTTATCCTCAACAGCAAAGCCTATTTTTAGAAAATGCAAATAATTATATCACGAATCAATCCAAAATCATTGGGACGGTTAAGATAAATGTTGACGCTATTGCAAAATATTCCTGCACTTTGAAACTCAGCTTTTACCTGACTGTACCATAATAGTCCAACTGGGGAAAGGGGGAAACCCTCACCTTAATTAACAGTACCTCACCTTAATTAAGAGTACAAAAGAGGGGCGGCACCTGTGGCTCAAGGAGTAGGGTGCCGGCCCCATATGCCGGAGGTGGCAGATTCAAACCCAACCCCAGCCAAAAACTGCAAAAAAAAAAAAAAAAAAAAAAAAAGAAAGAAAGAAAGAAAAAAGTACAAAAGAGGTCTTAAAGGATTCCTTCAAGTCTAATATTGCTTCTTTTTGCCAATATGCTGGACTGTACTGACTGGAAGGCAAAAGAAGAGAAGAGAAGAAAATGAAAGAAAAGGGACAGATTAATATGGACCACTTACCAAGTAATTTCCACTGCTGGGTTTTCTCTTTGAATTCAACAAATGGAGAGAAACTGGAAGGAACAGCTGCAAGAAATGGAGCACAAAACAAATCACACAAGTCAGAAGGAGTGTTAAACTCGGCACAAATACCGGCATTCCTGAGCTCCGAGACAGCCTCCGAGCGTTCCATGGTGTATCAGGAAGCAGGGACCTCCAAGGCGGAAAGGATCAAGGCAAAGGCATCAAGGATCAGACAAGCAAAGCTACAGTTTACTATTAGAATTAATTAGACAAGAAGGAGAGAAAATACTAACCCCACAAAAAAGAGCACCTCACCTCGGCTCTCTCCAGCAAGATACTGCAGGGCTGGTGACACCAGCTCAGCCCAGCTGGGGGCCGCAGAGAACCAGCTATTGAGGGAGCTGGCTGGAGACGACTGCCAGTCCAAAACTCGCTCCTCTAGCTGAGGGGAAGGAAAGGCAGGGCTCCGTTAGCTTTCTCTTCTGCACCAGCAATTCCACAGACATGCCAGGGCAAGCTGGAATATGCGTATTTGTCTAGTGTTTGCCCAAGTTACAAAACTACAGAATATCAGGAGAAACCCAGAGTTCTGCTTCTCAAGCTACAGGTGAGTAAAGACTTTTGACAGCATAAAAACTTGATGTACATCTGACTTTTCCAAAACTTACCATAGGAAGGCTAGCCTGACTCTCTAGCAGCAAGATCTCTAACAGAAGGGAGAAGAAGCTAGAAGATATTTCATTGATTCCAAGGCAAGGCTTGAGGTCTTCAAGGGGCCTAATGAGGGAAGAAAAATACAAGAAACAAAAGGCCAAGAACACATCCCTATTGGTTCAGGCCCTCAAGCCTCTTAGCAATACTAAAAGAGCTCAAGAAAGCAGCATACCACACACTTTCCCACGAGCTCCCTGGACTCGAGGCTTACACATCAACATATTCACAGCTAGCCACAACAAGCTCAGGAGACGGGTGCACCCCTCGGCTTAACCTTTCACCCTGAGTGTCTGCAGGGGTCAGGGGCTCACCCTGCAGTTCACTTACTCTTCCTTGACAGCAGAAGCAGCCAGTGGAGACGGGGCCTGTGACAGGGAGGCGGCCCCTTCAGTGCTGCTCAGGGGCTCACTCAGGTCCTCTGCCTCTGATTTGATCATCTTTATTTTCTTCTTCTTCTTTTCCTCTTTTTCCTTAACCTTTTTTTTAAGGACAGCCAAGTCATATAGGGCTGGGAACAAAAGTAACACACGTAACAGAATTGTACTTCCTGCATTTGGAAGTTAAGAGGGTCTTATTTGCATGTTCTCTTCCCAAGGCCCTAGTCAAAGTCAGGAAAGTCTCAGTAATATGACATTTAGATTTTTAAAATTCAAACTCAGTGATTTATAGCTTAATTTTAGTATCTATAAAGAGCCAATGATCTATCTGATCTTAAATTTATATCCCACCTGTAATTCCACAAGATGCAATAGCAAAACAAAGGTTAACTGCACGAGGGAGCTATGATTTCATTTGCTTCTGCCACATGCATGGCTCATAACGTCTGTCACGCGAAGCCTACCTAATAGGGCAACACCCACAGTCACTCACCTGCTAGAGAGCCCTTCCTGCCAGCATTCACTCGCATCATGATGTCACTGAGGGTTAGGTCCTCTGTCAAAAGGTCTGGGTGATCCTAGACATGATATGCAGAGAGCTGGTTGTGGAGGCCCCCAAAGCAGCAGAAACTGATGGCAACTTTGCCAATTTACCTGACAGCTATAATCAGGTGTTAAATACACGTGAGGAAATCATGTTGAATTAAAACAGAGAGAGGTGAAAACTACTCTTCTTCATAGGGCACACAGAAGCCAGTTTCAACCTCTCCTGCACAAAGCTCTCCTGCAGCCTTTCTTTCATGTGCTCCTCAGGCTCAAAGGGGTATATTTTACAAACTCTGAAAATGAGGTTCAGAGCAGTTAAGGGACCTGCCAAGTATCATAGGACCTGGAAAAGACAGAACTTGGCGCTGACTGCCGATGTGGGACTCATCCCATGTCATGTCTTGGGACTGTCTTTTGGTGGAGAAAAAATATCAATTTTTTCTCCATTAAACTCTCAGCTTCCTTGACCTGGAAAAGTGGAGTAATGGAAACAATAAAAAGTGGGAAGAGCACTGGGTCTGACCACGTGCTGACTGCGGATTGAGGATAAGCTCCAGAACCTCCCTGAGCTAGTAACGTGGAGACAACAAGCCATGCGCTAGACAGTGCCATGAAGACTGACGCTGCAGTGACGCTGAGCGCACCTCTCACTGAGTTCACTGCACCTCCTGAAGTCAAAGCACCAGCTGCCTCTCACACTGAGCTCACTGCACCTCCTGAGGTCAAAGCACCAGCTGCCTCTCACGCTGAGCTCACTGCACCTCCTGAAGTCAAAGCACCAGCTGCCTCTTACTGAGTTCACTGCACCTCCTGAGGTCAAAGCACCAGCTGCCTCTCACACTGAGCTCACTGAACCTCCTGAAGTCAAAGCACAAGCTGCCTCTCACGCTGAGCTCACTGTACCTCCTGAGGTCAAAGCACGAGCTGCCTCTCACGCTGAGCTCACTGCACCTCCTGAAGTCAAAGCACCAGCTGCCTCTCACACTGAGCTCACCGCCTCGCTGGCTGCTCCTGTCCCACCAGGGCCAGGCGGAAGCAAACACAGCGAGGGAGTGGTGATAGCACCTTCCCCAGGACAGCGAGCCAGAGACAGGGGACAGAAACCATGGACGCCACCCCTCCCCGTCTTACCGGTTGATGTTTCCGCTTCTCATGGTGCTTCTTCAACATTATCTTCAGGTCACTGTCCCCCAGCTCTATTTTATCTGAGAGAAAATGAACCAAACCACATGCCCCAGGTCATTCACTACCACAATGCCCTATTTACATCTTTTTGGTCACTTGTGACATTCAAAAGTAAAATACTTCTGAGTTTCCCTACTGACTCCTGTGAACTACAAGGACCAAAAATCTTGAAACCAACACAGGATCAACACTTTCTCCCTTTGGTACCTTAGTAAATGACGTCAGTTCCTTAGCTGATCCTAAAACACACAGATAGTTCTTAACATTCTTTGATTCCCATTCCACACATAAATTCTTCTCCAATTTCACATTCTGAAGAATTACCATGGCTCGGGTTCACCTTCTTGTTCCATTACTGAACTGTCCCCTCGTATGCTATTTTAATATTCTGGTTCTTTAGTAAAAAATACTGCCTGATTTGCTGAGGAAAATTTTCAAACAAAGGAAAGAAGGCAGGCCTACCTCCAGATGTAAAAAAGTAGAACAGTACAAAAACTTCTCCAAACTGCTTAGTTCTAGGGAGCACTGCCCTGTTCTCCCGGCAGTGAGATTTAGTCCCACCTCCCTCTAAAGGAGCTCTCAGATCTATGTCGTTACTCCCCAGGATGGCGGCTGGAAAAGCTCTGCTCTCACCTGCCGTTTTCATATCCGTAGTTGAAAGCGTTGGCACCACCCTCAGGGGCACCGCAGGACTAGGAGAACGCGCTGGAGAGCTCGGAAGCCATGAGCTGAGATCTTCAAAAGAAAATTGTTCTTGTAAATCCAACGTGGCTGTGGACTCCAATAGGGGAGATTGGGTAAGTGGCCATTTGGATTCAACAAGGCTAAGCCAACAACGTGGAGGCCAGGGTTCCACATTCCTTTCTGACCCTTCCCCAGATGTGCTGGAGGAGACTTAGGTCATATAAATGGCTCTTCCAGGAGTGATGGGGTTGCACTGCCGCAGGCCAACGGTCACTACTGCTCTCCTGTGAGGGGAAAAGCAGTTCTCTCAAGTGGCACAATGGGACTGGTCAGGCCTACTGTGAGGACAGCCCTCTCATGCAGGGATTTGTCCAGTAAGTTCTTACCTAAACTCAAACGCCGCGCGACCAAAAGGGTAAAAGGGCACCTAGTCACTCCCACCTCACAGCAATGTCTCAGCGACCCAAAGACCAAGGGCTTCTGAGTCCCACTACCCACCCCCCAACAAGAAAACTTGGAGGGCTTCTTTGCTGAGGAGATAATGGCTACCACTGGCTCCAGCCGGACAAACAAGTAGCTGGTGTAAATCCAGGACCCAGCCACCCCAGGGCCCGAGGACACTCACCCTCTTCATCGGATGACAGGGCTGTGTCACCACACTCCTCCTTCACTTCCCTCAAGACCTTCAAGTAACGCTGCTGGGTCCGCCACTCCCGCTCCTCAGGGGTATGAGACAGCGAAGGACGCTTCTGCCGGAAGGAAAGGGTCGGGCCACTCTGCCGGGCCATCTCCAAGAGACCCTAGAGAGACGTCAGGTAGGAGTTCGTCGTCATCTGCATCTTTTTCAGGAACAATGGGCACTCTCTAAGTCTACTTTTTCTTCGATTCTTTTCCTCCAGATCATCATGAAAGATGCACATGAGTATGTCCAATTAAAAAAAACACATATTGACTATCACATGGCCAAAACTCCCAAATCTGAGTTCGAATTGCTTCAACAAGAATGAATACTTATACAAGATACCCACATATTTCTAGACCAAAGCTTAAAGAACTACCGAACTACTTCAGGCCAAAACACTGTGCCTATAGGATTTCCTAGGCTGGTCCAGACCCAGGGTCCAGCGGGCTTGATGTACCACACACCCAGCACCATGTCCAGGGCTTGTGCGTTCACGGCCAAATCAGAGCGTCAGAGCTTCCCTTAATAACCATAACTGGGCTCAGTGCCTATAGCTCAAGCAGCTTGAGCGCCAATCACATACACCAGAGCCGATGGGTTCAAGCCCAGCCTGGACTGCAAAACAACGACAACTACAAGCAAAAAATAGCCAGGTGTGTGGCAGGCACCTGTAGTCCCAGCTACTTGGGAGGTTGAGGCAAGAGAATCGCTTAAGCCCAAGATTTTGAGGTTGCTGTGAGCTGTGAACCCACCACACTCTACAGAGGGTAACACACTGAGACTCTGTCTCAAAAAAATAATAATAATAAAATAACCACAATGAATCTGAAATCCACTCACTTTTTTCTTGGTAAATATTAAAGCTACTTTATTTCATCAATTTCAAGCAGCATTTTGTTGTCATATTTTAACATCTCTGAAATCAGAATACATCTTAAAAATGATCCTAAGACAGGATGTCAGTTTAACTGTGTCACACATTAATTGGTAGCACTTTTTTTTTTTTTTTTTTTGCATTTGCATGTTTTGCATTTCAGCCTCTTCTGTAACTCATGACAGCTGAGTTCACTGCCCATGTTTACCAAGTCCCCAGCATCACTTACACTCCGGGAAGCAAGAATCTGCTTCAGCAGCCGATGGAAATACTGCTGCTGGGAGCTGAGGTAGCGCTTGTACTGTGACTTGAAGCAGAGCTGCCGATACTTGACCACCTCCGGGTTAAAGTGTCCATCTTAAAAAAAAACAAAGGTACAACTACACATACATCAGTCGACAAATTGTTAAATGAGTATCTGAAATGTGGCAAAGTCTGCCCCACGGAACTTAAAAAACTCAGGAAAGAGAGCCAAAAATGAAAAGCAATGATAGCTCACTGCTCAAGGGTAATAACCGTAATAACCAGTCATGCAATTGTCTTCAGCAACACCAGAAATGAAATACAGTACTGGTCATAGGGAAATTGCAGAAATTCCCACCCCGACACTCCTTGTTTGTATCCTTACCTGAACGGCTACCATATTGTTTCCATAGAAAGATGCCAGCGTAAGAGACAGTGCTAAGGCCCTTACAGAACCCTCTAAAAACCAGCCAGTTTCCTCACTTCTGCTCTACCAGAAGAGACAAGGAAATGGATCTGTGCCAATCATGGAAGGGAATCCCTCTCTACATTAATAACCCATCACAGTCGGGTGGCACCTGTGGCTCAAAGGAGTAAGGCGCTGGCCCCATATGCCGGAGGAGGTGGGTTCAAACCCAGCCCCGGCCAAAAACTGCAAAAAAATAAATAACCCATCACAGGAAGAAATGCCCACTTCCAACCTGCAGGATAGGAACAGATCTGAAATGCTGAGCCTGCTGTCTGGCCCTCAGCAGCTGTCAAGTGTCCAGTGTAACAGAACTCAGGGAGAGAGCGGCACCTGTGGCTCAAAAGGATAGGGCGCCAGCCCCATATGCCAGAGGTGGCGGGTTCAAACCCAGCCCCAGCCAAAAACTGCAAAAAAAAAAAAAAAAAAAACTCAGGGAGACATGCTGCCCTTTCGGGACTTGCTGCCAAAGCAAAGTCACCCCAGAAAGTACAGAGAGAGGCTTTCTTTGCTCGTCTCCATAGGACTGAGAGCAAACTGTCATGAAAGAAGGGTCCCAAACTCTGTGCAACTCCTAATATAATAGCTAATTCAGGACAGACTCACCAGCAGAAGCAAAAACCAGTGAAAAAAATGAAGACTTTTTGGGAAATGAGTTTATCACATCATCCCAAAGTATCACGCCATTTAAGATTGCTTAAGAACCATTAAGACTGCTTCTTAATTAGAAAGGAAAAAAGGCCCCCTTACAATCAAGAGGTCTGGCAGATACCACTGACCCAGGGACCGAACACAGCAGGTGACACATGCATTTCCCACTCCGAGAAAGTGTTTAGCCCAAACCTAACCTTGAGGAAACATGAGAACAAATTCTCAGAAAGCAGGATGTTTTACAATTCACATGTCCTGGGCCCAAGATTCAAAGAGCTAAAGAGACAAGCCCAACAAGGCAATGTGTGAAACCTGAGAGATCCTGGCTTTAAACAGCAACGAGAAAGGACATCTCAGGAACAATCGAGGAAATCTGGATGTGGGACAGTCAACATCATTTCCTCAATGAAAACTTCTTGGATGTGATAACAGAATTGATTATGTGGGAGAATGTCCTTGTTACGATACATGTACATGCTTAAGTGTTTGGTTGTGAAGTATCATGATTTCTGCAGCAAAAAAGTGTATATATACATACACATATAAATGTAACAAAGCAAATGGCATGCTGTCTTTAAAAATTTTTTTATAGACTGTGGGCGGCATCAGTGGCTCAGTGAGTAGGGTGCCGGCCCCATATACTGATGGTGGCAGGTTCAAACCTGGTCCCAGCCAAACTGCAACAAAAAATAACCAGGTGTTGTGGCGAGTGGTAGTTACACAGTTGAACAGGTTAAACAGTTCTTATTACTATATTACTACTACTGTATAATGTATTTTCTATATATAAGTCAATACATTACTATTTTTTTTTTAATGGCCTAGGCAGCAAAGTGTTAGACAAAACTACTCTCTGTTGGCTCAGTATCTATACATGAAAATAAATAGAATAAAATGATGAAAGAAATATCATGTAAGTGAATACCTTCCTCTCCCTCTCAAAGAAGAATGTTAAGCTACAGACCTCGAAAAAGCTTCTGGGCAATGTGTAGAGGGTTTCCGAAGCGAAAGTTTTCTCCACTGAACAGGGCCAAGATGAGCTCATTCTGCTGGTCAATACTGTCTTCAGGAAAGTGAGGCAGAAACTGCTGGAGGTGTTCACGCTGAGAGTCACTTAATACTTCCTGCCAGGTGGAAAGGCTGACAACATCAAAGAATATCTCAGGCTAGGAGAAACAGGAAAAATGAATAAGAGAAAAACAAGGTTTTAAGGCTCAGTGTCTTTTAAGTCCATTCACATTCGCTGTGCAACTATCACTATCTTCCAAGTTTTAAAGTTTTTTAAACAAACTAAATTTTTAAAGATATTTACTCAATTCTCAAAACTTACTGATTATTAAAGACTAAATATAAAGCACAGTCTTGTACCCAACAGTAAATAACAATCTAGAGGAAAATGATCACAGCAGAGAGAATCCCATTTGGAAACCTCTTCTCTGCCAACAAGGGCATGATAGTGGACGCCTGAATTCAGCTTAAATTGAGTGGCAGGGAAAGGTTAACAAAGGAAGAAAGAACTTGAAGTTCTTTCAACCTCAATTCAAGGTTGCCTGCTAAGAATGGAGGAGGACGGAGTTCCATTTCCAACTCACTAGTTAATAACGTGGGCAGCTTCCATGTTCCAAGTACCAAGCTAGACTGTCATATACGCTGTCCAGAGTGGGGAACAATTAAACACACAAGTACAAAGTGGTGTTAAGAAGTGCCATGTATGCTCAGTGCCTGTGGCTCAAGAGGCTAAGGCGCCTATATATCTGAGCCGGCGGGTTCGAATCCAATCCGAGCCTGCCAAATAACAATGATGGCTACAACCAAAAAATTTGGGCGTTGTGGCGGGCGCCTGTAGTCCCAGTTACTTGGGAGGCGGAGGCAGGAGACTAGCTTGCGCCCAGGAGTTGGAGGTGTTGTGAGCTGTGACGCCACAGCACTCTACCCAGGGTGACAGCTTGAGGCTCTGTCTCAAAAAAAAAGGAAGTGCCATGTGTATAAAGGCACACATCCCACACTTAGGATGTCAGAGAATACCCACTAGACAAAGTGACATTTACACAGTAGAGGAAGGCTGGGCACAAGGGCTGATGCGTGTAACCACAAGGTGCTATAATCCAAGCTGAGGGTTTGAAACTAGCCTAGGAAACATAGCAAGACTTCGTTTCTCTAAAAAAAAGAAAAAAAAAAAAAAAAAAAAGCCAGGCATAGGGGCAGGTGGCTGCAGTCCCAGGTGCTCAGGAGGCTGAGGTGGGAGGATCGCTTGTGCCTAGGAGTCTGACACTGTAGTGAGCCAGAGGGATGAGATGCGAAGGGACAGGCAGGGGCATCAATGGTACACATTTTTATTGTATATAGTACATTTCATTTGATTTTCTTTAAAGAAGAGTTTAGCAACATTTGGCTAGTGCAAGGACGGGGGGGGGGGGGGGGGGTAGCAGACAGTGGAGAGAGGAAAGGATGTGCAGACATGTTAGATGGAGCCACTGAAGGATTCAGGCAGAAGACGACCCAGAAATCAGACCATTTACGCCAGATGTCTTTGCACGAACAACGTACCAGAAGCACCTCAGACTCAACGTCCAAGATCTTCCCCTGCACACCTATCTTTGCACAGCATTTTATTCTTAGCATTTAACTCAGTGTCTGACATAGAGTAGGTATTTAATAAAGCCAGCATCTGTGGATTAATAAATAACATAAAAATATTTCCTTGAATGCAAAGAAAACAAGGATGGGAAGTATATACGCCAACGCAATGTAGCTGCCACTGCAGTGGAAGGAGCAGAGACGGGCAGGCTGGTGGCTTTCACGTCATCTATGATGTCTGACATACGAGGAAAGAAGAATGTAAAACTAATATGACTAAACAAAATTTCAAACTGGGTGCAGCAATGAATGTTTGCTATATTATATACTATACGTAGCTCTATGTTCAAAACATGGCAAAACAAACAAAATATATTATTAAAGGAATGTTTTCCCATGCATAGTGGTTTGCAAATAAGCACTTAATAAACGGCAATCATCTTAATAATGATGATGACTTGGCATCCTGCCTAGTCAGGCCAAAAGCATGCTGACAACCCATCCAGGGCAAGTCCTACTATTTTAACTACTATTTACCTTGTGGACAGAGGAATTATGCTTAGAGTCTGTCTAATCATTCACAACACAGCATCCATTTTCATGTAAACACAAATGTAATCCTGCTTTTATAATATACAACTTTTTTTAACTGATGAAAAGCATCGAGTTAAAAATAAAGCTTAAAGAAAAGATACGGGGGTGGAGATCCTGTGGTCTTGGGGCCACAAGTGGCCTTCTGGATCCTTGAACGTGGCCCTTTGACCAAATCCAAATTTAACAGAACAATCTCTTTTTATTTTTGACAGAGTGCCATGGCTCACTCACAGCAACCTCAAACTCCTGGGTTCAAGTAATCCTCCTCCCTCAGCCTCCTGAGTGTCTGGGACTACAGGTGCCCACAATACCTGGGTAGTTGTTTTTTTTTTTTTTGCAGTTTTTGGCCAGGGCCGGGTTTGAACCCACCACCAGTATATGGGGTCAGCACCCTACTTCTTTGAGCCACAGGTGCCGCCCATAACCTGGGTAGTTTTTCTATCTTTAGTAGAGATGGGGTCTTGCTTTTGCTCAGGTTGGTCTTGTAGTCCTGAGCTCCAGTGATCCTCCGGCCTCAGCCTTCAAGAGTACTAGGATTACAGGTGTTTGAGCCACCACACCCAGTCCCTTTTAATAAAGAGATTTGCTCTGTGAAGGTTGGTTTCGGTTAAGGATCTGAAAGGCCACAGGTAGCCTTGAGGCTTTAGAGCAGTGGTTCTCAACCTTCCTAATGCTGCGACCCTTTAATGCAGTTCCTCATGTTGTGGGGACCCCAACCATAAACTTATTTTTGTTGCTAGGGTCGCAGCATTAGGAAGGTTGAGAACCACTGCTTTAGAGTATCTGTTAGAGAGAAGCTGAGAGAGGAAAAGATTGCCAGATGTTACACGTACATCCTCCAGAAGGTCCTCAGGCAGACTAACCCTGGTGCCCCCCAGGAGGCACTCCTCCATGATCCTCGAGCCACGGCCATCTCCGCAGGGACCAAGTTCCAGGGGATCTGTCAGCATGTGGTCCAAGGAATCCATTGTTTATTTCACAGTTACTCTAGACAGGCACACGCATCTGGAGACATAAAGGCAGAAATCTCAGGGACCTTGTTGATGCTAATACTTAATACCAATATCAGGCCCAATCTATTAAAAATAACTACAACAGCTCTTCTCCCTCCTTTCTAGCATTTCGTTGGCACTGGAATTTTCAAGTCTTATCTAGTAGGACTCTTTTCTCAGAATGCTTCTACAGTAAATCTTAAATTGATAAATCTCTTATACTTTCATTTTATAGATGAGAAAATGACTCTCAGACAATAAATGATAAACAGATCACAGTCCATAATTCACTCCACAGACCAATCATCTCTCTGCTACAATATGATCTCTTTAACCGCCACTGGCTTTTAGGAATTCGTTCTTTCTTGTCCTTTCACAAAAAGAAAAAGTTCGCTGAAAATACACACACACTAAATTTCAGACACTAATAGTAACAGTTATGCATGAAGGCCTATTAAATCTCATTTAATTCCTACAACTGTGCAAGGTAAGGTTATTACATCCGTTCTACAGATTTTAGAACTAAAGTTAGATTTAAAAAAACTTACCCGATCCCAGAGACAGTACTGAAAGGCAAGTTTACCTGCCTGCAAACCCATGTTCTTAACACTATACATAATACCTCTTATATAAACCTTTGAAATATATTTATTTATTTATTTATTTTAAGACAGAGTTTCACTTTGTCACCCCAGGTAGAGTGCCATGGCATCACAGCTCACAGCAGCCTCAAACTCCTGGGCTCAAGTGATCCTGTTCCCTCAGTCTTCCAAGTAGCTGGGACTACATGCACCCACCACAACATCCAGCTTTTTTTTTTTTTTTTTTAAGAGACAGGGTCTCGATCTTGTTCAGGCTGGTCTGGAACTCCTCTGAGGTCAAGCAATCCAGCTGCCTCAGCCTCCCAGAGTGCTGGGATGAGCCACTGTGCCCAGCCTGAAAAGGAAGCTTCTTGATAAGACTTTATTAGTCCACACAAATTCCTGAGGGTCCATGCACCTGACCATGACAACCAGTAAAGTCAGTGGCCAATTTACCTTTAGTTGGTCCATTTGATATTTATAACCCTGTAAATTGACGCTATTTTTCTCCCTCCTATAGTAACACTGCTCATCACCTTTAGAAAAGTACATATTAAGACAGTTTCAGTGAGCATCTCACAAAGGCTACAGCTGGGATCAGGTATAAAGTTGACAGCACCAGGACTAAAGATGCTAACAGGACCACAGGGAGCTGGAACTCAAATGTACTCTACCAAACACTTACCAAATCCATTCTGTCTAGCTCTTATTCCTACCAAATGTGCTAACAAGCATACTAAAACAGAGAGGAAGAAAAGCACTGAAGTGTTGAAACACTAAACTTCTAGCCCAGGTCTGCCAGTAATTCTTAGTGACATTCCTCAAATCTTACCACAGCAGATGTCAATTTCCTTAGCTATCCACAAAATGAAGGGGAATTGGACCAGATCCTTCCCTACTGTTATTTTCAAATCTGAAGTCCTGCAACGAACAATCTCTAGATGTGTGACAGTTTACATTAGCAAGTATTTATTTTCAAAATTCCCAAATGACAAAGAGCAGACGCGTAATAACTGCATGTAAAATGAAGCAGCATTACAATAAATTATTTCAAGTTCTCTTGAAGCGATTTCAGTTCTATGTAAAGACAAAGCAGAAAGATTCCTGTTGGATCAAGGAAGCTAGGTAGTCCCCAAACAATTGTGCCCCTTCAACACATAATGAAATGACGTCTGACAATGCCTGGTGCCCAAGTAACTGAAGCAGGTGAAGAAGCACACAGCATATGAGTTTAACAAAGGTTTAAAATACGAAAAGAACCCACAAGCAACCTGACACTTGGAATAAAATTCTCTTAATAAAATTGGCCAAGTATCAGCTGCAAAGTCAGCATCCTTCCTGACTCTTACAAGGTCCACCTCTATTCTAACACAACTTGCTCCCAAGTTTCTCCAATTACGGTGGAAGTCTGGCTAACTGTAATCTAGTCCAGTGACAATCTTTGAACTGCCGCTATTCTGAACAGGATCTCAAAATACAAAAAGCAGGTGGCTGCCAGGGAGCGGGAACCCCGGAAACCAAAGATTTCCAGGTCTTGGGGTGTCCTGGACCTCTTCACTAGACCGGGAAGGCCTCTCCCAATGGCCCTCCTCCGCACCTGGGCTAACTTTCCCTTCTGGACCCTTCCCAGTACAGACGCTAAGCCCTTGGCTCCTCCCGGAGCAACTGCCGGCTGCAAATCCGTCCCCCAGGCCGTCTACCCCTCCCTCTCCGCCCAGCCGGCCCAAGGTCGGGGTCCCTCCCCTCTAAACTGCACCCCTCGCCCCTCCCCCACGGCGTGCTTAACCCTAACCACCACCCACCCGGGCAGCCCCGCTCCTCTGCCCACGCCCACAGCCGCAGCGACCTCCGGGACCCAGCGGCCCCCTCCCTCCGCTCCTTGGGGACACTTTAACCCTTTCGCCGCCTCTGGCCTCCCCTCACCTGAACACCAGGCGCGGGCCCCCCATCCGCCAGCCTTGTCTGGCCACGGGCTCCCGAGCGCGCTCGCTCCCGCATAGCGTCTGGGTGCGTGCACGCTCCGGGCCCGGGCGGCGGAAGAGGCGGGGCTTCGCGGGGCGGGGCTACGGGCGGGGCGGGGCGGAGGAGCTTACGGGTCCTGGAGCGCGCCCAGCGGTCGCGGGGATGCAGTTTACAGCCGGCATGTGCTTTTTGCTTGGTTCAGGAGCTTCCCGAGGGCAGACACGAGTCGGTCTTTTCCCCACTGTGAAGTAAGGCTTCATAACCCCAGTGAATGCAGTTTTATTACAAATAGCATACCCTGCCCGTAGGCACTATGCTAATCTCTTTCTAGCTGCTGTCTTTGTACTAAAGCCTTATGAACTAGGCCCTGTAAGTGCCCACTTGGCAGGGAGGAAATCGCGGCTTCTAGAGGCTCAGTGAGGCCGACCTCAGCCTAAGCCGGTTGTCCTTAGTCTTCCCTCCCATGGTTGGACCCTGGATGTCCAAGAAAAAGTACACACATTGAAAAATTGAATCTTAAATTTAACTCTATAAATGTTCCTCTTGTTAAATAATCTAGGTCCCTTCCCTCTTATTGTTATGTATGTGGCCCGTGTCCCAGTCACTGAGCTATGGGCACCAAGCCAGGCCCATGTTTTAGTAGGGTTGTTTATTAAATATTCTTTGTATATTTTGGATGACAATCCTTTGTGTCTTTTGCAAATATTTTCTCCCTTATGTGGCTTATCTTTTCATCTTCTGTCTTGATAATATTAAATCTTCCTATCCTTGAACATGAAGTATTTTCTCCATTTATTTAGTCCTTCATTGACCTCTTTATAGTTTTCTTCATGTGTATCTTATGCATTTTGTGTTAGATTTATACCAAAGTTTGTGCTAATGTAAATAGTATTGTGTTTTTCATTTCAGTTGAGATGTTGAAAAGCAGTGGTGAAAGAAGACATCCTTCCCTTGTTCCTGATTTTTATGGTGTTTTTTTTTGGAGGCAGAGTCTCACTCTGTTACTCAGGCTAGAGTGCCATGGTGTCAGCCTAACTCACAGCAACCTCCAGTTCCTGGATACAAGCAATCTTCCTGCCTCAGCCTCCTGAGTAGCTGGGACTACAGGTGCCTGGCACCATGCCCAGCTAATTTTTTCTATCTTTAGTGGAGACAAGGTCTTTCTCAGGCTGGTCTCTAACTTCTGAGCTCAAGTGATCCTCCCACCTCGGCCTCTCAGAGTACTAGGATTAGAGACATAAGCCTCCTCACCTGGCCTATTTTACTTTTAAGACAAGAGTCTCACTGTGTTGCCCAGGGTGGAGTGTGACCATAGTTCACTGCAGCCTCAAACTCCCAGGCTCAACTAATCCTCCTGAGTAGCCAGGCCTACCGGCACATGCCACCATACCTGACCAATTTTTTTAAATTTTTGTAGAGTTGGAAGTCTTGCTGTGTTGACCTGGCTAGCCTTTGTAGCTAGCTGTCTTTCTGTTACTTTCAGTTTAATTCCATTGTGGTATGAATAGGTTTGATTACTATCTTTGAAGTTTGTTAAAGTGTTTCAGGGTCCAAAATGTGCTCTACTTTGGTAAATGTCCCAGGAGCTTGATAAGAATATGTATTCTCCAGACAAAGAGAGGAAGTCGTGGCGGTGCTTAGCCCTCCAGCCTCCAAGGCTGAGCTGTTATCGGTCCCTGGCTGGAGCGGACTGCACAGGCCATGCTGGCAGTGTGTGGTGCTGAGGACTTGTGTGGATGCTACGGGCCCGGGAGAGCAGTGAGTCGTTGGCAGCCCCGTGCTGCTCAGAAAGTGGTGACGAAAGGAAGAACATGGAGGAGAAAAGTGACATAAATATTGCAGTTCTTGTTGGAAGTGAACAAGTCAGTGAAGGTACTTACAATTTCATCAGAAATTCCTAAAATAATTCAAATTGCCTTAAAAAAATGCAGAAGAATCAAAGCAATTCCTAAATCAGTTTCTAGAGCAAGAAGCTCATCTCTTCAGCTCCATTAATAACCATTTGCTGAATGCACAGCCCTGGATGGATGACCTTGGGGCCATGATTGACCAAATTGAAGAGATTGAAAGGCATCTCGCTTACCTTAAATGGATTTCAGAAATTTAAGAACTAAGTGATATTCAGCAGTATCTGATGACCAATAATGTACCGGAGGCAGCCTCTACTTTAGTGTCTATGGCAGAACTTGGCATCAAGCTTCAGGAATTATCTTGTACTCATCTTCTCAGTTTCATGAGAGCCACAGTTAAATTCTGGCATAAAATTCTCCAGGACAAGCTTACAAGTGATTTTGAGGAAATTTTAGCCTAACTTCATTGGCCATGCATTGCACCCCTCAATCTCAAACTGTTGGCTGAAGTCGACCTGCCAGTGGCCCTGAATTGTACAATAACCTGGACACACTATTTTGTCAGCTTCGCAAACTATAAACCTCAGATGAATTAATTACAGAACCAAAACAACTCCCAGAAAAATCCTCTCTTCCTGCATCCCCTTCTGTTATCCTGCCCATTCAGGTTATGCTTACTCCTCTCCAGAAGAGGTTCAGATATCATTTCAGAGGGAACCGGTAGACTAATGTTATCAGCAAGCCTGAAGGGTACGTGGCTCAAGTACTTATGTGGATTGGAAATCATACACAATTTCTGGATGAGAAGATTCAGCCTATATTAGACAAAGTAGGGTCTTCAGTAAATGCAAGGCTTGGATTTTCTCGAGGCCTTATGATGCTGGTGCTTGAGAAATTAGCTGCCGATACTCCTTGTCTGCTGTATGATGACAGTCTCTTCTGTCACTTGGTGGATGAAGTGCTCTTACTTGAAAGGGAGCTTCATACTGCTCACGGCTATCCTGGCACTTTTGCTGGTTGTATGTATATTCTTATCAGAGGAAACCTGTTTTCAGAGATGGTTGACTGTGGAGAGAAAATTTGCTCTTCAAAAAATGGACACAATGCTTTCATCAGAAGCTGCCTGGGTATCCCAATATAAGGATATCACTGATGTGGATGAAATGAAAGTTGCAGACTGTGCAGAAACTTTTATGACTCTACTCTTGGTTATAACTGACAGGTATAAAAATCTTCCCACAGCTTCACGAAAGCTGCAGTTCCTGGAGTTATAGAAGGAACTAGTAGCTGATTTTAGGATACGATTAACTCAGGTGATGAAAGAAGAGACTAGAGCTTCCCTTGGCTTTCGCTACTGTGCAATTTTTAATGCTGTGAACTACATCTCGACAGTACTAGCAGACTGGGCTGACAATGTTTTCTTTTTACAACTTCAACAGGCAGCATTAGAGGTCTTCACAGATGACAGTACTCTAAGTAAATTGCAACTCGGACAACTGGCCTCCGTGGAGAGCTCTATCTTTGATGACATGATTAACCTCTTACAGGTTTAAAGCATGACATGTTGACCCAACAAGTAGACCATGTCTTTAGAGAAGTTAAAGATGCTGCAAAATTATATAAAAAAAGAAAGATGGTTGTCCTTGCCATCTCAGAGCAGGCAGTAATGTCCCTGTCCAGTTCAGCCTGCCCATTTTTGCTGATGTTACGAGACCATTTACTTCAACTGGAGCAGCAGCTTTGTTTCTCCTTATTTAAAATTTTCTGGCAAATGCTCGTAGAGAAGCTGGATATGTACATCTACCAAGAAATCATTCTTGCTTATCACTTCAATGAAGGAGGAGCAACCCAGTTGCAGTTTGATATGACTGGCAATCTTTTCCCTTTGTTTTCTCACTATTGCAAGAGACCAGAAAATTATTTTAAACAGTAAGCTCAATATTTAACAATTAATATTGATGTCTCAAATTGTTAGAGAAGGTGACTCCTTTTTAACAACTCCAGGGTTCGAG
>CAUYPK010069403.1:0-10631 GCA_963574355.1 Loris lydekkerianus | reverse complement strand
GATCAAGGGTATCCACATAGGGTCAGAAGAGATCAAACTTTCACTCTTCGCAGACGACATGATCGTATATCTGGAAAACACTAGGGATTCTACTACAAAACTTTTAGAAGTGATCAAGGAATACAGCAGTGTCTCAGGCTACACAATCAACACGCATAAATCTGTAGCTTTTATATATACCAACAATAACCAAGCCAAAAAACAGTCAAGGACTCTATTCCTTTTACAGTAGTGCCAAAGAAGATGAAATATTTGGGAGTATACCTAACAAAGGATGTGAAAGATCTCTATAAAGAGAACTATGAAACTCTAAGAAAGGAAATAACTGAAGATGTTATCAAATGGAAAAACATACCATGCTCATGGCTGGGAACAATCAACATCGTTAAAATGTCTCTACTACCCAAAGCAATATATAATTTTAATGCAATTCCTATTAAAACTCCATTGTTATATTTTAAAGACCTTGAAAAAATAATACTTCATTTTATATGGAATCAGAAAAAACCTCTAATAGCCAAAACATTGCTCAGCAATAAAAACAAAGCAGGAGGAATCACGCTACCAGACCAGAGACTGTACTATATATCAATAGTGATCAAAACAGCATGGTACTGGTACAAAAACAGAGAGATAGATGTCTGGAACAGAATGGAGAACCAAGAGATGAATCCAGCCACTTACCATTATTTGATCTTTGATAAGCCAATTAAAAACATTCAGTGGGGAAAAGATTCTCTATGTAACAAATGGTGCTTGGTGAACTGGCTGGCGATCTATAAAAGACTGAAACTGAGCCCACACCTTTCACCATTAACTAATATAGACTCTCACTGGATAAAAGATTTAAACTTAAGACATGAAACTATAAAAATACTTGAAGAAAGTGCAGGGTAAACTCTTGAGGAATTGGCCTGGGTGAATACTTTATGAGGAGGACTCCCCAGGCAACTGAAGCAGTATCAAAAACACGTTACTGGGACCTGATCAAACTATAAAGCTTCTGCACAGCCAGGAACATAGTAAGTAAAGCAAGCAGACAGCCCTCAGAATGGGAGAAAATATTTACAGGTTAAACCTCCAATAAATGTCTAATAACCAGAATCCACAGAGAACTCAAACGTATTAGCAAGAAAAGAACATGTGATCCCATCTCAGGGTGGGCAAGGGACTTGAAGAGAAACTTCTCTAAAGAAGACAGATGCACGATCTACAAACACATGAAAAAAAGGCTCATCATCCTTAATCATCAGAGAAATGCAAATCAAAACTACTTTGAGATATCACCTAACCTCAGTAAGAGTAGCCCACATAACAAAATCCCAAAACCAGAGGTGTTGGCGTGGATGTGGAGGAAAGGGCACACTTCTACACTGCTGGTGGGAATGTACACTAATATGTTCCTTTTGGAAGGATGTTTGGAGAATACTTAGAGACCTAAAAATAGACTGCCATTGGATCCTGTAATTTCTCCAGTAGGTATATACCCAGAAGACCAAAAATCACAATATAACAAAGACATCTGTACCAGAATTTTATTGCAGCCCCTTCATAATCACTAAGTCATGGAAGAAGCCTAAGTGCCCATCGACCCATGAATGGACTAGCAAATTGTGGTACATGTATACCATGGAATATTATGCAGCCTTAAAGAAAGATGGAGACTTTACCTCTTTCACGTTTGCATGGATGGAGCTGGAACATATTCTTCTTAGCAAAGTATCTCAGGAATGGAAGGAAAAGTATCCAATGTACTCAGCCCTACTATAAAGCTAATTTATAGCTTTCACATGAAGGCTATAACCCAACTATAGCACAAGAATATGGGGAAAGGGCCAAGAGAGGGGATGGCAGGGGGGATGTTAGTGTGGAGGAACGGTAATAGGTGGGGCCACACCTATGGTGCATCTTAGAATGGGTACAGGCAAAACTTACTAAATGCAGAATACAAATCTCTACATACAATAACTAAGAAAATACGTTGAACAGTTTGATGAGATTATTTCAGATTGTATATGAAACCAGCACATTGTACCCCTTGATTGCACTAATGTACACAGCTGTGATTTAACAATAATAAAAAAAAAAGTACTAACAAGTAAAAAAAAAGAAAGAAAGAAAGAAAATACACTAATGGCCAGCACACTTATGAAAAAAATGCTCAACATCATTACTCATTGGGGAAATGCAATCAAAACCACAATGAGATATCATCTAACTCCAGTGAGAATGGTTCTTATCAAAAAGTCCCAAACAACAGGTTCTGGCTTGGATGCAAATAGAAAGGGATACTTAAACACTGCTGGTGGGACCGCAAACTAGTACAACCTTTATGGAAAGCAGTATGAAGATATCTCAAAGAGCTAAAAGTAGACCTATCATTTGATCCAGCAACCCTACTACTTAGATTTACTCAAGGGGGAAAAAAACATTCTATAAAAAAGATACTTGAACTTAAATGTTTATAGCAGCACATTTCAGAGTCATAACCCAAGTGCCCCACCAATACATGAATATGAGATATGTATACCATGGGGTTCTGCTCAGCCATAAAAAGAAATGGTGACCTATTATCTTTTGTATCAACCTGGATGAAACTGAAGACCATTCTTCCAAGTGAAGTTCTGTAAAAATGGAAAAATTAACACATGTACTCAATACTAAATTGAACTAATCACTAAATTTATGTGCACATATGGAAATCAAGGAGGCACACTGTATCAGTGAAGGGCAACCCTATAACTTTGATTCAAATGACACAAAAGGATTATATATAACCAAAATGTTTTTATCCTGGTAATCTTCTGAAAGAAAAAAAAATTCAATTGTACATCTTTATAGGGTACGTGTGATGTTCTGATACAGGCATACAGGCATATAATGTGAATTAATCAAATCAGGATAATAGTGGTTATCCATTACCTCAGGCATTTAATCATTTCTTTGTGTTAGGAACACTCAAATTCCACTTCTTAGTTATTTTAAAGTATCCCCTAACTTATCCTAACAGTGTTTTTGTAATTCGCATCATTAAATGGGAGCATTAAAAGGGCCCTTCAAGGCCCTCTGGGTCAGCCCATCACTCCATGAGGAATCAGCAAGGCTTCACCCAGGAAGCCTGGACCTACCTTTACTCCAACCTGAGTTTTAGTTTCAGCCTGGCCCCTGGCTACCTGAGACACCTTGGGCACATAACTTACACAAGGAGTCCTCAGTTTACTTGTCCATCTGAGTCAATCCCTTCTCAGAAAACTGTTTTCTGACCTCCATGGCAAACCAGTTCCCTATGTTATCCCTCCTACAATTCCACTGCTTCTCCTCAATAGCACCTCTCATGCTGGCAGTTTAGATCTTCTTGTGACAGTCCTAGATCAAAGCGCATGCCTCTCACTAAAGAGAACATTGCACCAGACTTGTTAGTGGCCATTGTATTCACAGCATGGCACCCCATGCCCAGCATAGAGCAAGAACTTTATAAATATTTGTTGAATGAGTGAATATGGGTCCCAAAAGCAAATTTCGAGCCAACTCTAAAACAAGTAAGTATAGGCTAAAAACCTATGTGCTTTTTGCCCAAGCAGCCTGAGAAAAGCAGTTTAGATTTCTCGCTGCCCTTGGTTTCGTTGCAGGCCTAGGCTGCCTTCGTAAACAGAGTTGATAGCCTGAAGCTTGGAGGTAAAAGCCCAACCTCAGTGACACAACTATGTGGCTGTTAAGCCTGGGAGCATTGGAGCAAAAACCTCTGCTCCCAGAGATACAACTCAGAGGCTGATGCATGCAAGCCATGTAATCAATCAGCTGAGCGGCCTCCGAACCATGGTTAAGCGAGATACTAAGTTTCTGCCCCTCAGGTTGTTATGGGTTTCCAGAGATTTTAAAGAACAATCTACTCTTTCTTTATTGTGGTCTTGTGACTTACCGGCTTATAAGCAAAGCAGCTAACGTATGACTCATGTGATAGTTGTTTGGGGTTAAAAAAATGTATATCAGTTAATCAGCAGGCATCAAGAAAAGGTTAATCGGATTTTACCATCTATTTTGTAAAGCTATTGTGATTATAGATCAACAGTGTGTATGTGACTAGTTGGCTATTTAAGCTGGCTGGAAATAAAGAATATCGCTATTTACCGTCATGGACTTGTAGCCGTTTCTTGTTTTCATACCATTTCAGGAGTGGGCTTTACACCTATGACGCCAGTCATTCCACGATCCCTCGCACAACAAATAAACAAAAACAACAAAAATCTCATTTTACTTCATTTTATCTGAACTTGTACCATGCCAAGACTAGCTTTTGGCTTAATGGATATCTTTGTGCTAGAACGTGTGAAATGCTCTCTGACTCCTCTGAACTCACTTAGGCAAGCAAGTCTGGTCCAAAGAGAGATCATCAGATAATCGGCCTTGCCCAGTTACAGAGCCTGTTTTCCTTGGGCACGTCCCAGTAGCAGCTGATAAATCTGCAGAGGGTCCTTCTCTCTCTGATTTTGTTCCCCAGCCTTATCAAGGAAGCTTCAAGCTGGGAACAATGGTCCCCCTCAGCTATCAGGCTTGCCCTACAGAAGAACTCATTTCTGAGTGCTGTCCTCAAAGTTATCTGACTGCCCTCTGCTTTCCACATCTGCCATAACCAGCAACATGCATGCAGTGGGGAGGTCTCGGAGGATATGGGTGGGGTTGGGGAGGGTGGGGCTGCCAGGCAGGTGAGGGGTGTTCTGTCCACCTCTTGTGCCCTGGGCCCTGCAGCCCCAAAGGGAGCCACGGCCTTCTCGCTGCATCCTTACTCCCCAGGGCAGTTCTCAAATCTGGCAACTGAAGTGATATATTTTCATAGAAAAATACTGAGCTTCCGTCGAAAGGAGATTTAAGCCAACATGAAAGATGAAATGTACTACTTTTTTCTTTCCTAAGGTCCTCAAGGTCATACCCAGCTATTGTCTAAGGTCTTATTTTGAACAACAACAAAAATGTGTGTGTGTGGGAGAGAGAGAGAGACTGGGGGAAGGAGAAAGAAGAGAAGAAGAAATGGAAGAAGCAGAAGGAAGAAGAGATAGCAGAGAGAGAAAGAGGGATAGTGAAGGGAAAGAAAAGGAGGTTTATTCTGGGGGACTTTTTTATTATTAAATTCCAAATCCAGGAAGCTCTGTGTACATGGGCTCCCCATTTTCTCCTCCTGAAGCCTGAAGGCAAACCAAGATGCTGTGTCAATTACAGGAAAAATCAATGAGGATAGTGTTCAGGAGTCCTTTTCACTATGCAGTGCGGACAGTATCCTTCACTTTCTAGCACTGATTCATTTACTTTCGGCCTCTCTGGAGGCTGCTGACATATTGCTATCGCTGAAGAATCTGAAGCAAAATCACCTTTGTTTCTTACTGCAACTTGTTCCTCGGTACAGTTTGTTAGAAGAGCCACCATGTGACCCGACTAGACCAGGAGAACTGAAGGGCTGGGCCTCGCTGGGCCAGCCCTGGGTTTTGGTGCCTCCCTCCACCAACCTGGTATCTGCCCTGGGTGCCAAGGGCCCCATAGGTCTCCAGTCTGTAGGCTGAGCACCTAGCAAATTTTCAAACCTTCTACAGTGCTACTGAACTAGGAGGATACTAGTACTTGTATCTGTCTGGACTCTAAAACTAATTCCTAATCTAGTACCCTCCTAGCTCAGTAGCATTGGAGGAGGAGGCTTCTTATCAAGCCATAGCATTCATAAATGATGTCCGGGCATTGTGACACAGAAGAACATCCCTGGAGCAGACACAAAAAAACTCCTTGGAGTAGGTGAGGGCTGTAGCCACCTGCACAGCTGAAATTCCATTGTACCAGAGTTGTTTGTCTGAATTAAGTAATGCTTCCTCTTTTGGTCCCATTCTAGATTTCAGACATTTCTAGGGAGGTTAAACCTTCAGCCCCTATGCCAGTTTCTTATTGCTGCTGTAACAAATGATCACTAATTTACGGCTTAACTTATAGCTTAAAACAGCACAAACGTTCTCTCATAGTTCTACAGGTCAGAATCTAAAATGGGTCAGCAGGCTGCACTCATTCTGGAGGCTCTAGGAGAGCATTCATTTCCTTGCTTTTTCTAGCTTCTAGAGGCTTCCTGCATTCCTGACTCATGAACCCTATTCATGGGGTTCCAGAGGAACCATGGGGAACCAGAGCATTTTCCAAAACGTCCCGTTTTCATCACATCACCTTTTCTGGCTCTTGCTTCTCTTATCACAGCTCTTTCTCTGCCTTTAACCCTCTTATGAGGACTTATGTGGTTACAACAGGCCCACCCAGATAATCCAGGATGATATATGTCATCCAGGATGATAACCCAGAATTCTCAGATTAATCATACCTGCAATGTTGTTTTTGCATGTCAGGTGACAGATTCACAAGTTCTAGGAATTAAGACATGGATGTTTGAGGGAAGCACTATTCTGTCTGTAATACTCCCCAACTTTTTAGTATGAATAAATAGTACCATCCAATTTCTTAGACAGGGGAGATAGCTGGAGAGAAACAGGATCTGTGTAAGAGGGAACAGTGGATCCTAAAAAGGAGTAAATAATATAGAGTTAAGAGGTAGAGATGACATAGTTTTGTTTGTTTTAGACATGGTCTTACTCTGTTTTCCAGGCTACAATGTAGTATGGAGGTGATCACCGCTCACAGTAACTCCTGGGCTCAGAAGATCCTCCTGCCTTAACCTCTCAAAGTGCTAGGACTTTAGGCATGAGCTGTGACACTCAGCCTATGACTTTTTTTCTGACTTTATGAGGGGTGTAAAAGGATTTTCTAACATCACGCTGTAAATTCACATTCTGCATTCTCCCCCACCTCCATCTAAACACCTCGATGACAAAAAAGTGAAATATAACAGGGAAAATTAAAAAGACACACAACAATGCAGATATGGCCTCAGACTAGAAACAGAAAAAAGCAGGAACAGGGCTGAAGCACAAGAGTTACTGGGCCTGGAAGCCAAAGAGATGTATTCAGGTCAGCAGAGGTTTTGGTCCCTATGGAGCTAAATGAACCCAAAGTTCAATGAAGCCCAGTTGACATGGAAATCAGGGGTGGGCTGGGGGTTCCCTGCTCATGGAAGGAGGGTAGGAGAACTGTCCACACACCTGTACCAGACACCGAAGCTGAAATGCAGCTGTGCACCCATGGAGACAGGGAGAAGCAGGCAGCTTCACAACAGGACCTAGGCCAAGAGCCAACGCTGGCTTGGGGACCAGTTCTGAAACATCAGCAATCTTGGCATGGATTGGGACTCCCAAGCCAACAATCTCTTAGTTCTGATAGGGTGTTCTAAGGTCCAGACTCCTAGACAGAAGAGTCATTCTGGTTATTACTGTTGTATAACAGACTATCCAAAAATCCTGGAGGGTAAAACAAGTCTAGGGCCTCAGCTGGAGTGCTTTGGTGACTGGTTTCACCTGGAGCCCCTTTGTTCATGTCTGGAGGTTCACGCTGGCTATAGTCTGGGACCTCAGCTGAGCTCTTAGCTGCTCACCTATGTGTTCTTTCTCTGTGAACTGTTTTGAGTTTCCTTATAGCACAGTGGCTGTGTTCCAAAAGTGAGAGTGAGTGTCCCAAGACAGCAATGGGGTAGTATGTGGCTTTTTTATGTCTAGACTCAGAAGTCATATTGTGTTACCTCCATCATACCCTACTAGCTGAGGTGGTAACAATGGTCTGCTTAGGATCACGGCAAGTGAACACAGACCCCCATCACTTGATGTGAGAAAGTCAGATTCTAACAAAAGCACATGAGGTGGGATGTACGTCTTGCCTGTTAACTTGGTGAGCAATTTAGAAATAGAAATAATATCATGGGCTGGGATCCCTAACACATAGTTCTGCTTGAGAGCCCCCAGGAGACAGTAGAGACATCGACAAAAGTACAAGGTAGAATAGAATTAGACATAGGAAAAAAAACCTTCACCTCACTCAAAATGAGTCTGCAAAGTAATAGTAAAAAACTAAAAGGAAAACTAATGCTTTAAAAAAAGAAAAAAGAAAAATTAAAAATTACGGGATGAAATCACTTCACACAAAATTTCAAAAAATTAAGCAATAAGAAAATGACTTTTAATTAAATACTTCTGTAATAATCCCCCCAAACAATGAAAGAAATCATATCTATTAAAAATGATAAGAGATCATCAAAAAAAAAAAAAAAAACAAGCAGAATTACTAAGAGCAGTTGATTATGAAAAATAACTGTGGAGGCAGCACTAGTAGCTCAGTGGGTAGGGCGCTGGCCATAGGCTACCAGGTTCTAACCCTACCCAAGCCAGCTAAACCGCAATGACAACTACAACAAAACAATAGCTAGGCATTGTGACAGGCGCCTATAGGCCCAGCTACTTGGGAGGCTGAGGCAAGAGAATCACGTAAGCCCAAGAGTTGGAGGTTGCTGTGAGCAGTGACACCACAGCACTCTACCACGGATAAAATAATGAGACTCTGTCTCACAAAAAAACAAAAAAAAATTGGCTCCTAGAGCGGGCGGCGCCCATAACTCAGTGGGTAGGGTGCCTGCCACATACACTGAGGCTGGTGGGTTCAAATCCAGACTGGCCAGGGCCAGATAAAACAACAATGACAACTGCAACAGTAACAAAAAATAGCTGGGCATTGTGGTGGGCACCTGTAGTCCCAGGTACCTGGGAGACTGAGGGAAGAGAATAGCTTAAAAGCCCAAGAGTTTGAGGTTGCTGTGAGCTGTGATGCCACAGCACTCTACCCAGGGCAATAGCTTGAAACTCTGTCTAAAAAAAACAAAAAATGGTAGAAATTCTGAAGACAAAGAAAGCATAATAAATGAGATAACTAAATTTGATACAGTCAAAAAGAAAATTAGATTTTCATTTTATTACAAGAATTGCCTTGGCTATATGGTTTTTTTTTCTGGTTCCATATGAAATGAAGAAATGTTTTTTTCAGTTCTTCAAAATACTATGTTGGTATTTTAATGGAAATTGCACTAAATCTGTAGATTGCTTTGGGTAATCTTAACATTTTAACAATGTTGATTCTTCCCAGCCAAGAGCATGGTATGCTTTTTCATTTGTTAATATATTCTGCCATTTCTTTTCTTAGGGTTTCATAATTCTCTTTGTAGAGGTCCTTCACCTATTTTGTTAGGTATATTCCTAGGTATTTCATTTTCTTTGAAGCTACTGTGAAGGGAATTGTGTCTTTGATTTGCTTCTCAACTTGGCTATTATTGACATATACAAAGGCTACTGATTTGTGGACATTGATTTTATACCCTGAGACGTTATTATATTTCCTGATCACTTCCAGGAGGCATGTGGTTGAATCTGGGGTTTTCTAAGTATAAGATCATATCATCAGCAAAGAGCAAGAGTTTGACCTACTCTGCCCCCATTTGGATGCCTTTTGAATGCTCCTTTTGCCTGATTACATTGGCTAGAACTTCCAAACTATGTTAAATAGTAGTGGCAATGGAGCACATCCTGTCTTGTACCAGTTCTAAGTGAAAAAGCTTTCAGTTTTACTCCAATCAGTATGATATTAGCTGTGGGTTTGTAGATGGCTTCAATTAGTTTAAGAAATGTGCCAGATCGGCACCCTCCCACCTCAGGAAGAGCTGGGCAGAGACCCACAATCAGCACCCTCCCAGACCTCCAGAAGAGCTGCGCTGTGACCCGCAATCAGCACCCTCCCGGGCCTCTGGAAGAGCGTGCTGCAAACTGCAATTGGCATTTTACCATCTCTGGAAGAGCTGTGCCCTCCCCTACGCCTGTAAGAGCTGCACCGGGACCCGCAACCCTGCCCACTGGGCCTCCCCATGCCCTAACCAGGAACTCCAGGAGCCACACAACCCTAGGTCCTCCCTTCCGTACCCTCACTGCCTCCACACCCACCTGCTCATCTAGCCAGGGACTCTGGTAGCCGTGTGCCCCCCAGAGCACTCCCTGCCTCTGCCTGGAGCCCTTCTTGTGGCCAGAGACTGCTAGAGCATTGGGCCCTCTGTGCCAAAGTCACTGGGCTCCAGGCACTCCCAGAAAAGTGTGCACCACCCCCACCCTGTTGCTGGATCCGGGTGTGTCACATTCAGAATATGCTCCCACAACCAGGACTCCCAGCCTGGGGTAGCCCCAGAGGAACTACACAGGGTCGCTCTCTACAAAGATCCAGCAACAATAGAGGGATCTCGCTGGGGTATAACCTTGGAGAAACACCTCCCTAACTCTGAGGATGGCCAGAGGCAATGGTGAAAAACAATCATGAGGCAAAATCAAAGGAAAAACTCTGGCAATATTTATAGTCAGAGTAGATCAATTCCCTCAAGGATCAATGGGGCAGACACAGCACAAGATCCCATGCACAAACAAATAGCTGAGATCTCAGAAATCGAATTCAGAATGTGGATAGCGAATAAGATTGAACTAGAATTCCAAGCAGTAACCCAAAAGATATCTTAAGAATGCAACGAATTCCAAGACCAAATGACCACAGATTTTGACACATTGAGACAAGAAGTTGCAGCCCTCAAAGATCTGAGAAACACAGTAGAATCCCTCAGTAACAGAATGGAGCAAGCAGAAGAAAGGATTTCTGACATTGAAGACAAAGCTTTTAAATGCTCCCAAACTCTCAAA
>CAUYPK010069402.1:0-12854 GCA_963574355.1 Loris lydekkerianus | reverse complement strand
AATCCACCATGCAGCCTCTCCATATCCTGTCTTAGGTTGTCCCCGCTTTGGGAATCTTACCCGTCATTGGTGCTATGGAGGGCAGTGAAGAATAATAGTTAGATTCTTGGTTAATGAGCCAGTGATATTGGACCTCGACCTCAGAGCTAATAGTCTTATGTGAAATGTGAAGAGCTAAATGCATTCCCAGCCTCGGGCATGAGCAGAGCATGTCCTCCTAACATACAGGACATGGCACCTTTTAGGCAGCCTTGGGTTATAGATGAGCCATGGCCAGGGCAGGTCCCTGTGATTGTGGGAAAGGGAAGGAAGCGGGTACCTGGCTGTCTGTAGACGTCTTCACTGGCAGTAGCCCCGTGCGTCTACCAGAGAGGAATGTTGGCATGAGCAGCCAGGACTTTTGAGTACTAGGCAGTTTCTCGTCTATTCTGAGAAGGGCTTTGAGTGCCGGGTGAAGTGTGGCAAGAGAGCACAGCAGCCTGTGAAGACTCGGGGCTGCCTCAGTAACAGAGGCTGCGCCTTTCCAGCCTCTTAGGATGGTGTCATTTACGGTTGCCACACCTGCTCATCCAGGGCAAGAAACCAGTGGTGATTGCTTCTACCATGTTTCACTCATTAAGTCAGGACAAAGAGTAAACGGTGGTTCCTTTGTTGCAGTGTCACCCTATTGTGCTGGAACCAAGGTCATCCTCTTACAGAAAGCCTACACAACTCCTGAATTGTGCTTTCTCTTGCTCTGGACTGTGAATGCACCTGGGATTCTTCCATCACAACACATTTTTGTGCCTTTAAACCCCTGTTGTCCACAGTGGGGGAAGTTTTAAGGCACTGCTTTCACTTTTTTCTCGTTCGGGGTTTTTTAAATCAGTACCACCAGTGTTTGCTACTTATACTCTTTGCAGTGCAACCAGCAGGTACATTTTTGCTCCTGCAGTCAGTGGTATTTCCAAGGTGTTCCATCCACAGTTGAGTGGTGTTTCCATTCAAGAACTCTTGGCTGTCCTGTTCATGGGCCAGTGCTGGGTGTGTCCTGGAGACTAGCAGGAAAGCAGTACCTTGCTGTGTCCCACTGTGCTCAGACGGTGCTGCAGCACCCCCTACCCCCACTATTCAGGTTGTGGTAGGTTCTCTTAACAGGTTGAATGTGGAAATAAAAGCAAAACTATATGAAAAGCTGTCTTTCTCTTCTCTTTGAATGTAGATGGTGATCTTGATTTGGTACCTGTCTCCCATCCCTTCTTTGCCATTCCAGGGCTCCCCAGACACCATCACATTCAGTCAACACATGAACACAGCTTAGTGAGGAGGGCAAAGAGAGCAGTTGCCACCTCTGCTCAGCTGTACATTACAGTCAGTCCAGAACATCATGCCTTTTTTTTTTTCTTTGAAAAAATGCTTGCCATATCACCTGATGAGAACCCTTTAGACTTTTCCTTAGAGTGAGACAAATTATACTTTTATTAAGAATTGTTGGGTTAGCCATTATTACTTGGTTCTGTTTGAATATTTAACTTCCTTTTTTCCCTCTTGAGAAGGGAGCAAACAAACTGATAATGATTTCAGTTCATTTCTGTCTGTAGTATCCAGCTACCCCTCAGTGCCTTGTGAGCTGCGGTCTCATCTACCTCTCTCTTTTGCTCATGGAAACTGAAGCTGAGTTTAAAAGCAGAGAAGTACAGGTGCCACACTCAGTTCACAGCCAGGGGCACTCACAGACCTACAGCAGGATTTGAGATGGGAGGAGAGACTGTAGTTATGGGGAGAGGACAAAGGCAAGATGCTGGCCCTAGAGAAGCTGGATTGGCTGCTGTTGAGAGTAATTATTGGCCTGGGAATTCCATGTTGACCAATCTGGAGTCTTGAGGCTCTCAGAGGCTTGCCCTCACAAAAGCCTCTGGTTGTCTCAGATTCCCTAGGTGTGGGGAAGGCACTTTGTGCTTTTCATATGAGCCTTACCTTTTTCTGATCTGTGATCTTTCTAAAATTCTGATTGTCACAGTCCTACTATTAGGCTTATCCCATGCCCATCAGCGTTCACTTTAATAGCAAATCTTACTGACTCATGTTCTTTAAAGTAGTGTGCCAAGAAACATTTTTCTAATTTCATGGATGTAAAAAAAAGCCACACAGCTCTATTATATTAACAGATGCTTAACTGAGCTTTCAAAAAGTTAAACTTTTTTGCTGTGAGCTAGGTTGAGCCTCCACACTCTAGCCTGGAGCAACAGAGTGAGACTCTGTCTCAAAAATTAACTTTTCGTTGTTTTAAACTTACTAGCTGTAATCATTTCACATAATTTGTAAATAAAGAATTTCTGAAACACTTGTGTTTGTTTAATCTCCCCTATGTGGAACTGGATTTCCCAGGGCTGGCCTTTTGATGAGGGTGGTCCTGAGTGTTGGCATCCTGCTACTCTCAGGCTGTTGGAGTGGGGTGGGCGAGGGTGGGGCTCTGCTGCAGCCCTTGTTTCAGTGGCATCTCCAGAAGGCTGAGGCAGTATTGTGGAGTGTTGGCGCCCACAGACCCATAATGCCCAGGAAGTCCCTTTGTCAGTTGTGGGGAGCCTTGTGGTCCCTATGGGGGGAGTGGGGGAGGATGTTCCCTTGCCTCGCCCCACCCTTCCTGGAGCCTAGCATGGATCCTAGCATTGGACAAGCAGACAGGAGAATTCATAGTGCCAAACCTCTTGCCTGTCAGGAGTGGCCCTTGGGGCCCTTTCATATCTATTATAATCATAATGTCAGATTTGAGCATCATAGATTCAGGCTTTGTGTGAATTCTTTCAAAGTGCAGGGGCGATTTTGTTTTCAGCATCAATGCTGGCTCTTATCAGGGTCACAACTGTACACTAGTTGGCTGCACAATCTGGCAGGTGTGGTTTCCCTGGGCTGTGTGAGTTCACAGTGCACTGACTTCCCCAGGGGTTGCAGTGGAAAAGTTGAGTATAGCATTTAACCAGTAAATAGGCCTGGTAGTTAAGCAGAGCCAGGCCTTGGGTGCAGCACGGACTGATGGCATGGGAAAAGGGACAAAAATCAGTAACAGTTACATTCTAATAATCAGAAATGGTCATATTGAGGTTGCTTTAAAATGTCAAGTTTTAGGAAAAGGCATTTGGAGCTGAAGTGACTGAAGCTTTAGCTGTGGGCATCTGTCTTTTTTTTGTGGAAAACCTCCAAAGCCACCCTGGCCTGCTCTGTGAGGGTCCCCTAGGGTAGGTGACTGCTCCTGGGCTTGAGCTCCTCCATCTGCCATCCAGTGCAGGTCTCCCTGGGCTCCCCTGAAGGCCAGGTGAGGTTGGTAGAAGGCCCAGGTTGCCATGGAATTAGGTGAGTACATGTGCTGTGTGCCTAGCACTGTCCCCATGCACATGATCAGGAGGGCTGCCTACTGCCTGGGGCCCAAGGCTCTCTGGAGACCTAGCTGATGTCACCTGGGCGGGGTGAAGCTGAGCATTGAACAGTCTCTGCTAGGATAGCAGCACCTGTCCCCTTGCTGTCCCATGGCCTCCCACAAGGCTGCTGGTCCCTCCCCAGCTCGGGGCAGCCCAACTTTGAGGGAGATGGAGCCCAAGGACCAGCAGCTCATGGTGAGCACCCTCCTTGCAACCCCAGGTGCTGTGCCTGATCTGCTGCTTCTCTGCCCTTGGCACCACCTTGGCTTAGCTCTGTTGGTGCCAAGGCATCTCTCTGTCCCCCACTTCCCTCAGGGCCTAGCTGGCTCCTGTCCCATGGGGCTGTAAGCCTCATGTCCTTGGCCCATACCAGGCAGAGTCCAGACCCATTTAATAGGTGGGTGAACTGAGGCCAAAGACTTGCCCCAAGCTTTAGCTTAGCAGGTCAGGGTGAGACCCAGTCATAATTGCCCTAAGGGAGAGCTGCAGCCACATTTTGCAGAGGAAGAGACACATCGATTGCAGAGGGCACGGACAGGCCAAGCCCATGGATTTCCCCTTGAGGGACAGTTTCTTAGAAAACCAGAAGAAATTTCCCTCAGCAGCTGTGTGACCTTGGGCACCTTGCTCTGCCTCTCTGCACCTGAGCCTCCCCATCTGCTCAGGGAGGCAGCCACGTCCCCCTCTCACAGGGTCACTGCCAGACAGGAGCAACTTCCAGCAAGTGTAAGACCCAGGCTGGAGGGGTGCATGGACTGCACTGCACTGCTGCCCTGAGAGCAGAAAGCCAATGGGGGGCAAAGGGAGGAAGGAAGGTTCGGGCTGGGGGCCCGTGTTTGAGGAAGAAGAGGAGCAACCTCAGAGGACCCCTGGGAACACAGCTGCTCAAGTGACCTCTCCACAGGTAGCACTTCGGATCCGCCCGCTCAGTGATGCAGAGCTCGAGGAAGGAGCCACCATCATTGCCCACAAAGTGAGGGCTCAGGTGAGGCTGGGGGCATAGCTGGCACGCCCAGGACAGGGGCAGAGCTTGCCCTTAGTGCAGGATCCCCTGTATTACTCTGACTCATTCGGCAACTGTCACCATCCAGGGCCAGGCGCCATGCCAGGGACCTGCCCCACAGAGCTCCCTTCGGAGTCAGGGCTGGGGGCAGAAGGCTGTTGGGATTTCAGGACTACCAGGGAAGATAAAGCAGAGCCCAAAAGGTGGGAGAGGCAGAGAACAGCAGGCTCGGTCCAAGCAGGAGTGGGTGGGGGAGGAGGGAGATGGTTTAGCCCTGGGACCCCTATGTGCATGCTGGGGGTAGGTGAGGTAGGACACTCACATGCTATCAGGCTGCCAGGCTCAGAAGCTGAGCTACTGACACAATTTAGAGACTTGTCCCCTTGGTTATTACTTGCAAGGATAAATGCCCAATTTGGGGTAAAATTAGATTTCGTCAAGTGGCTGGGGTTTCCCCATTCACCATTGGACAGGCAACTTCCATTACAAATGAAGTGAGGCTCCCAAGAGCACTTGAGCATTCAAGGGCAGAGGACCCAGGATGCTAGCAGGAGGTTCCTGGTTGGAGCTGCCTGGGGTGGCAGCTCAGCAATGACCTTGGCAGGAGCATGTAATAGGTACAATGTCTGAGGTGTGCAAACATCTGAGGGGAGCTGGCAAAGATGTGGAGTGGAGTCAGTGCTGAGTTCACAGAGAAAGGAGCAAATGTGATAAGACAGTTGTAAAAAGGAAGACAAAAAGTTTGCAGGAAATAAGATACCTTTGTTGCAGAGAGAATTTATGTCTTCCTGTGAAAGGTCAGGATGTGATCTAAGTAGACTAGTGATAGCACTCTGCTCTGGGTGCTGGGCCTGGGAGCCAAATCCTCGCCTTGCACAGGGGCCTATGGGCAGGTCGGGAAAGTGGAACCCAAGTGTGGGGCAGGGTGTGTGGCTTCAGTGAGCTTTGCAGACATCTCCATGCTTTCAACAACACATCTGTGTCACTGGCAATAATGGAAGCCATGGGGGAGAACCTTTTAAAAATAAACTTAAAGGCAAATAATAGTAATTTGCTGGAATTGATAATGACTCTTCAAAATGCTGTGCACAGTGCCCAAAATCTTGGGCCCTCTGTCCATTGTGGGGGCTGACTGGCCTCCACCAGTGGGTTCCTGATAATGTGTGATCCACGGGTGGGTCAGATGCCACCAGATCTTACCTTCTGGTGTCTGCCTGGCCACACTCCTGAGAACACTTGTCACCTTGGTAAGTGATCAGCTGGTCCCAGTTGTGGGCATTGCAGACAGTCTTGCTGAGGTCTGGTCTTCAGGAATCATTTTGGAGCTTGGTCCTCAGGCTTTTGGTAGCAGGAGAAGCATCAAGAACAGGAACAAGCTGCCTGACAGCCAAGGCTGCCCAACAACTCCTAAAGTTCAAGATGCCTTTTCCCTTTAGAGTGAGGATTCCCCCCAGTTCCCTAGCTTTGGGGATTGAGTGACAGTAGGGAAATAGGACACTTCTGCATTTCATGAGGGGAGGACTTGGGTTGGGAATTGAATCCTGAAACAAGTACAGGAAACTGACATTATGGGAACAGAAATTGTCTTAGCAGGTTGGAGACTTAGACCTATTGACACCACAGCCCTTTTGAAATCTCGAGGAATGAGGGAATTGTAAACATGCTCAGCAGAGGAGAGCATTCAAACGATGTGGCTATGTATATGTGTCTGATCTTCTAACCACATTTTCATGTGGTATACCCCTGGCTGTATGGGCAGGAACATCTCAGGGCTGTTCCAAGGCCCACCCAGGTCTTGGCTCCCAAAGGCCACATTGCTGTGTGCTACATCGAAGACACAGATCGTGTTTTTAAAAAATCGAGGTGAAATTCACACACCATGGAATTCACCATTTTAAAGTGAACAGTTGAATGGCATTGAGTCCATTCACAAGGTTATGCAATCACCACCTCATTGCAAAACCTTCTCGTCACCCCAAAAGGAGACCTCACGTCCATGAGCAGTTTCCCTCTCTCTCTTTATCACTTGGCAACCACCAGTCCACCATCTGCCTCTCTGGGTTTGCCTGTTCTGGACGTTTTGTGTGTGTGGAGTTGTACATTGCATGGCCTTTTGCGTCTGGCTTCTTTCACTTAGCACCATGTTTTCGAGGTTTGTCCGTGTTGTAGCATGTTCATATTTTAACTCTTTATTTTGAAGTAACTCAGAGTAGTCAGAAAGTTGCAAAACCCTACAAAGAACTCCCATATTTACTGTGCCAAGATTTCCTAAGTGTTAATCTGTCACCATATTTGCTTTCCCCTTCCCCATCCCCGTAAACTCCTCCTGTTCGTAAATTCCTTTTTTCTGGACTATCTGAAGTAAGTCGTGGATATGGTGCCTCCCACACCCACACATTTTATCATGCATTTCCTACAAATAAGAACATTCTAATTTGTGACCTCAGTATAGTAATCAAAGTCAGCAAATTCATATTGATCCAATATTATCTAATCTATAGATGTAGCCAAATTTTGCTGATTTTTCTTAAGAATATTCTTTGTAACAAAACATAAGAAAAATTTTTTTTTGTCCATGATTCAACACAGCTGCAGTGTTTTGCATACCCAGGGCTCAGCTCTGGGCACGTTGATGTATTTACCCCTCCAGCCGCCTCTGCAGTGGGTTCATTATTACCCCAGGTTTATAGATAAGAAAACTGAGGCCCAGATAGTTGAAGTGACTTCCCAAGGCCTCCTTGCTTGGTGAGCCCTGAAGCCAGGATGTCGGGCTATGAAGCCTCTTTCTTACTCCCACCCTGGGCTGCCTATCTGGTTCCTATGCAGCATATCTTGACCTGGCTTTGCAGTGGGGACTGCATGGAAGGGGCAGTACACACCCTTTTGTCCTTTTGTCCTCTCTGTCTTTGGAAGGAGAGAAGTAGGAAGGAGACTGTGAGCAGGGTGGCCAGGCGGCCAGCTTGGTGCTGCATGTTTACAGAGGCGCTTCCCATCCCTAGCCCTGTGGCTTCTTCCAAGAGCAACACTGTTTCTACTGCAGTGCCCTGGGCAGTTGCTGACTCTGGGCAGTTGCTACACCAGGTGTGGCTGTCCCCTCAGGCTGTGATGGTCATAGTGCTGGGCTGATGTCCTTGGGCAGTGGTTTGACCAAGTCAATGTCCATCCGACATGAGTGTGAGAGTACCAGGCTCAGAGCCCCCACAGGCCTGGGGGAACTGGTGTTGTGCTCTAGGGGTACAGTAGCGGGAGAACGGCCCCTAGAAAGCAAGGAGAGGGTGCTGGGGGTGGGTGAGTGGAGTGTCCCAACGCCTGCTTGGCTGGAGCACAGAGGTCTGCAAGAGGTCTGCAGTACTTCTTGGCCTGGCACCAGGCCCATGGATGTAGTGGAGGGCCTTTGGGGCACAGACCCTGACTGGCTCTGACTGGCTGGTCCTCTGCCTTCTCATTGCCCCAAGATGGTGGTGCTCATGGACCCTGGTGAGGACCCTGAGGACACACTGCGTACCCACCGGTCCCGGGAGCGGGCCTTCATCTTTGACACTGTTTTCGACCAGCATGCATCTCAGGTACCCCTGCCCCTCCAGGCCCCACTGTCCCCCCAGTGGTCTGGGTTCCCCTTGCGGGGACTTTGTAACCAGGCAGTCTTGTCCCTGTCTTCTTAGGAGATTCTCCCCAGGAATATGGGTGCTGTGCACAGAAAGTCCATCCCAGGGCAAGTACTTCCTGATACTGTGGCTGCTCGGTGCTGGCCTAGCCTGGGGGCTCCCTTGACCCTTCGTCCAACAGAGCATGGCCCTGTCACACTGTGGGGGTAGAACATGGCCCCCATCCCAAATCCACATCCCAGCAAGGGAGAGATGATAGCAGGTGGAGGAACAGTACATTTGTGAGTGGACACTGCAGTGAGTGCTGTCATGGGTCTCATGGCTCATGGTGGTGGCTATGCAGTAGTCAGTTGGTGTGTCTGAGGAGGGATGGGCCAGCTGCAGTGAGAAGAAAGGGTGGGGCCTGGTGGAGGTATCAGCGTACTCATTTCATAGAGGCGGCACCTGAGCTTCAGAGGTCACACGTGAGGCCCAGAGCTGGGTGTTAGAACACATGACCTTCTGTTGGCACCAAGAATGTCTCCCTTGACTCAGGACTCAGAACAGACTTGCTGAGCAATGGCAGCTCCAGCTTTTGTTGGAGCAAACAGGCTTCTTTTACTGTCAAGGTTGTGATAGCATCAACAGTAAAAGGGACTTGTCTTTAACATTTACTGAGCAGCTACTACAGGCCAAGTGCTCTGCTCAAGGGCTTGACATACCAGGGTTTGAAATGAAGTTCACAAACTCATCCTAGAAAAAGTGAACTAGGCAAGTTGGCTCACACCTGTAATCCTAACATTCTGGGAGGCCGAGGTGGGTGGATTGCCTGAGCTCACAGGTTGAAGACCAGAGCCTGGTGCCTGTAGTCCCAGCTACTTGGGAGGCTGAGACAAGACAATTGCTATGCCCAAGAGTTTGAGGTTGCTGTGACCTGTGATGCCAAGGCACTCTACCAAGGGTGACAAAGTGAGACTCCGTCTCAAAAAAAAAAAAAAAAAAAGAAAGAAAAAAGAAAAAGTGCTACATACATTATTGCTAAATATCATTATGGTCACCTTTGAAGTCCTCCCCTTGAGAAGCTATGCACCAATGCCAGCACCTAATCCACCCTTCAAAGCAATTTTGGAATTTTTTCTGAAATAGCCATTAGGGCTATCATCATATGAGACCTGACAATGAAGTTTGAGAACTCATCCTAGAAAAAATGCTACATGCCTCATTGCTGAATGTCACTACAGTCACTAGAGACCTAGGAGTGTCCTTTGAAGGTGACCATAGTGATATTCAGCAATGATGTATGTAGCACTTTTTCTAGGATGAGTTTGCCAACTTAACTGTCAGATGTCATACATGAATTTATGACCCTCATAGCAACCCTATGAAAGAAAGTAACAGCATCCCCATTTTCCAGATGAGGAAACTGAGGCCTAAGGAGGCCTGTAGAGGTCACACAGCTAGTGAGTCGCAGAACCAGGATTCAGACCCAGACTGTTGAAGTCCGAAGCCACAGGGAAGAACTGGCATTGGAGTCTGTCCAGCACAGGGGTCAGGTGCTGCCTCTTCCTTATACAAGTGGTGTGATCACCAGGGCTATCAGGACACTTGAATGAGATTAAGAGTAGGACACTGAGATTTGTCCCACAAAGAGAAGTCCCAACTGCTCTTCCCAGACTCCCAACCCTATGGCCATCTTCCAGACCTTTGTGTTCTTTTTGGCTCCTCTCAGCTCTTGAAGCAGTCCTGGGAGAGACTTCCATGTGTTCTGTGCCCAAAGTGTGTCAGGGCTCACAGGCTATCTCACACCTTCTCTAATCTTCTCTTGAAGCCACTCTGTGAGATGAGCATTGTTTTGCCCATGAGGCTTGGCGCAGGCAAGGCGGTGCACCTAAAGCCGCACACCTGCAGGACAGGGATTGGGAGCTGGGAATGGCCAATGCCCATGTTCTTTACAGACTTTTCCTTCGTGGGTAGGTCCTTGCATGTGGCCAGAAGGAGTGGAATCTATGCAGACAGCAAATACCTGTTGTCTCCAAACTGCTGGGTCCCTGGCTCTGGCAGGGCCATCCGTGTGACTGTCCTCTGTCTGTCCACAGGAAGACGTGTATTGTGCCACCATCCAGCATTTAGTAGAAGGCATCATTTCTGGATACAATGCAACGGTGTTTGCCTATGGCCCCTCAGGTACCATTGAGGACAGTGTCTGGGAATGAATGGGGCTAGTGGCAGAAGTCTTCTTAACAGCACAAAGCACCTCCTATGTGTTGGGTTCTCTGCAGCATGGGGAGTGCAGAGAGACAGCTGGAATGATCCCTTCTTCAGAGACGAGAAAATAGCCTTGGGCAGAGCTCATGCCTATAATCCTAGCATTTTGGGAGGCCAAGGCAAGTGGATTGCTTGAGCTCAGAAGTTCAAGACCAGCCTGAGCAAGACTGGGACCCTGTCTTTATTAAAAATAGAAAAAACTAGCCAAGTGTGGTGGTGCATGCCTGTAGTCCCAGGTGTTCGGGAGCCTGAGGCAAGAGGATTGCTTAAGTCCAAGAATATGAGGTTACTGTGAGCTATGGTGCCATAGCACTCTACCCAGAGTAACAGAGTGAGACTTGGTCTCAAAAAAAAAAAAAAGAAAGAAAGAAAGAAAAGAAAAAGGCAGGTGTGATAGTTCCCAGCACCTGTAATCTTAGCACTCTAGGAGGCTGAAGCAGGTAGATTGCTTGAGCACAGGAGTTCAAGACCAGACTGAGCAAGGGTGTCACCTGTCTCTACTAAAAATAGAAAAACTAGTCAATAATTGTGGTAGGCACCTGTGGTCCCAGCTACTCAAGAGGCTGAGGCAAGACTTGTACTGTGCCACCATCCAGCATTTAGTAGAAGGCATCATTTCTGGATACAATGCAGCAGTGTTTACCTATAGCCCTATAGGTACCATTTAGGACAGTATCTGGGAATGAATTCCCAGAACTCTTCTTAACAGTACAAAGCACCTCCTATGTGTTGGGTTCCCTGCAGCCTGTAATCCTAGCACTTGGAAGTCTGAGGCAGGTGGATTGCCAGAGCTCATGGGTTTGAGACCAGCTTGAGCAAGAGACATTGTCTGTAAAAGAAAAAAAAAAATAGCCGGGCATTGTGGCGGGCTCCTGTAGTCCCAGCTACTTGGGAGGCTGAGGCAAGAGAATCGCTTGAGCCCAAGACTTAGAGGTTGCTGTGAGCTATGACACCACAACACTCTACAGAGGGTGAGAAAGTGAGACTCTGTCTCAAAAAAAAAAGGGGGGGGGGAACCCCGAGGCTTGGAGAGGAAGAGGAAATGACTTCCTCAAGGCCATTAGGAATGATGCTAGAAGTCAGCCCAAGCCTAACTTTTGCTGCCCCTGGAACCCAGGGATTTCTTTTCTGTGATTATAAGTTGGGTTTGACAAATGTTTGCAAAGCTAAGTACCTCTGTTATTCCTGGAAACTAGAGTCACAGAGGGCCAGAGCTGGATGGGCCCAGCCCTAAACCTACTCCCATGCAAAGGGGGAAACTGAGGCCCTGAGAAGCACCTTGCCCAAAGTCACAGCTTGTTTATGTTTCATTGATTTGTTCAATGTTAGTGAGCGCTTACTACGTGCCAGGCTTTAGTGAAGGAAGAATACTTTGGTCCTTATGTATGTGGGGCCAACAAGTGAGGAAGAAAGTGAGGTACCCCCTTAAAAAGTGGAATGTATTAATTCTCTTATTATAAAAAATATATAAATATCCAAAAAGTTTGGGGAAAAAAGGACAAAAACCTCTTGTAGTTTTTCTGCTCTAATTCTGTCTGGATTTTTGCTTATATCCTTCTAGTTTTCTCCCCCGTACCTAGATTTTCTCTCACAGAGTCAGCAGACTGTTCAGAAAACTTTATTTTTTTCTGTGGCATCACAGCTCACAGCAACCTCAAACTCTTGGGCTCAAGCAAGTAGTTGGGACCACAGGCATTTGCCACAACTCTTGGCTAGTTTTTCTATTTTTAGACAGGTCTCACTCTTGCTCAGGCTGGTCTTGAACTCCTGAGCTCAAGCAATTTACCTGTTTAGCCTCCTAGAGTGCTAAGATTACAAGTGCTGGGAACTATCATGCCCAGCCTAGAAAGCTTCTTAAAATTTGTTCCCAAAACAGAAAATGAGCCTGTCTGTCTGGGCAATAAAAGCAGCGGGTGTGAGCAGCTGCCACTGTGTTTACCTGTCTTTTAATGGCCAGCACTTCCAAGTGAGGCATCTGAGCCCACAGCAAGAGCTCCCACTACCCCACCCTGGCAAGTGTCTCTGCCCCCTCCCAGGTGCTGGGAAGACCCACACCATGCTGGGCATGGATGCAGAGCCCGGCATCTACCTGCAGACCCTCACTGACCTCTTCCAGGCCATCGAGGAGACCCGTGACAACACGGACTACAGCGTGTCCATGTCTTATCTCGAGGTGAACCTGCTGCCTGCCTCAGTTGCCTTGTCCACTAAATGAGCATAATTGTGCCAGACCAAATGAAGCTGTATGAAGTCCTCAGCACTGTGTATTATCCCCCAGGTGCCAGGTGGCCTGGTGGCAAGCCTCAGCCCTGGGGGTTGAGATCTCTCTAGAACACCTATTTTTCAACATTTTTTATCTCAAGGCACACTTGAACCTACAGTTAAACTTCTACACACACTTACGTTATGTTGATCCAAAGGAAAAAAAGAGTTTAAAAAAAAAGAATATACTTACTATGCTTTGAATTTCTTTTGAAATAATTTAATTAATGATCTTTACAAATTTTCATGCCACACAGGTTGAAAATCATTATTCTGGGCTCAGCGCCCGTAGCTGAGCAGTTAGGGCGCCAGCCACATATACTGGGTGGGGGCTGGTGGGTTCAA
>CAUYPK010069400.1:0-20393 GCA_963574355.1 Loris lydekkerianus | reverse complement strand
ACATCAATGGTTTGGTCCCTGTCTTAGGTTGACTGAATGCAGAGTGATCTTACCCGTCTTTGGGTACTATGAATGTAATCCACCATGCAGCCTCTCCATATCCTGTCTTAGGTTGTCCCCGCTTTGGGAATCTTACCCGTCTACGGCCATACCACCCTGAACGTGCCCGATCTCGCCTGGTTTGATTTTTATATGTACATTTTAGAGATGAAATAAACATTATTGGTTAGGACTCTTGGGGCCTGTTGGAGGTCATTCTCTTTCCCTCTTCATAAAACACAGGAAACATTTTGTACCTTAATGATTGAAACATTTGGACTAAGTGAAAATTGCCAATCTAGACTTCTACGGATTGAATCCTGAGCAAAACCAGCGGTGAGGATTCACACAATCAGATAATAACAAGAGGCTGTCTGTCGAAGTGGTGGAGACAAGAGTGTGTACACCACAGAGTGACTTCAGCTGACAGATGGAGTTTCAGGCACCAGACAAGGGCCATTCCTGAATGCCACAGTCCCTGGGGACATGTTACCAGGGTTTAATTGGTGGCAGGGAAGCTAGTGAGTGTGTGTGTGTGTATGTGTGGGAGTCAGTCTACTACAGAGCCAGTATAAAAAGGAAAAGGTGATCTAAAGATGATAAACCCACGGACATACATGATATACATTATTCTAGGAAAATTAAGATTTTGAGAAAATGTTTTAGTAGTCAAAACACTAAACCCAGAAAGGTCAGAACTCCCAACAAGTCACTAAAGTTCTTAGATTGTTTTCTCACTTGCAAAACTAAAGGTTCCGCTGTAATACAGTACCCTTCTAATCCACACTTTCTAAACACATTATTTCGGAATCTTATGTGATTTTAAATAATAGTGGAACCTCCCATGTAAATTGGTATTGAATAATTTTGTACCCCTTTATGGGGATAAGCGGTTAAGAAAATCAAATGAAGTTTGGCGATTTATCACAGTTTCTCTGGAAATGCCTCATGGGCTTCCCGCAGGGGAGGGGACTTGCCGGCCTTTAACGTGAACGCTCCCGATGTCTGTGAATGTCAGGCAGACAACGTTTCCTTGCAGTCTCTTCAAAACTGGCAATGAGGGTCAGCTTGAGGCTAGTGGACCCCCATGTGTGTATTCTCTGAAGACAATCCTGCTCTCAGCGTTCACCCACAGAAGTCAGAGCATATACAGAGGTCGAGTATCACTGCCAGGACACAACTGTGGCCTGTGTCCGTCTCTGCACGGGATAGCGAATGCCCCTCACAATCCAGCCCAACAGAACCTCCTACATGGCATTCCCTCCTGTGCCAATGTTTATAGCAACACATAAAGCAGCTCTCAGAAATGAGTATGGAAGCCAGCCTTCTATTTACTTTCTACATTTAGGAAATATCATCGCCCTTTACTTTCTTACCAATGTCACCTTCTAACACATACCAACAGTAAGATATATCTATAATGCTTTTTTTATAAGTAGTTTTTCTTTCACATTTTATATTCATCAGCTGATCCATAAATTTCTTCATTCTGTGCTCAACCACAAGAAACTTGGGACTTACTTTTGTGGGAATATGCTTATAGCCAAGAATGCAAGGATGTATGTGTGTGTGTGTGTGTGTGTGTGTATGTGTGTGTGGTAGTGATACGTCGGTCCGTCTGGGAAGGGTAAAGCTGTGGTATGCATGAACGACTATAAAGAAAAGTTTGGACTTTTTTGGACTTTTCAAATAGTTAAAACGTCACTGTATCTCTCAGCTCTGTGCTGATTGCTGCATTATGTGAAAGCGCTGTCTTCCTGAAAGTGAGGAGCCTTTGAGCCAATTTATGAATTGAATACTTTCAAGCCAACACTACAAAGAAAACAGACTTTTACTTAAACAGTCATTTAGGTGGAAAGATGCCAGCCTTCCTGGTCTGGGGCTTGCTCCCTACACTCACAGATGTCTGGCTCAGATTACAAATACACAATGGCATTGATGCCAGACCCAGCCTGGGAATTTCATTGACATCACAGGGAAGCACAGTGTTGGAATAATAGACTGAAACAGGTCAAGGATGGCCTGTGCTAATTTTAACATACATCTCCTTGCTACCCACATTCCTAAAAGAAACCTTCCTTACACATATATTTCATCATCGTAGCATATTGTGGTAAGAGAAAAATGCACAGGGGTAGCAGAAGAATGATTGGTAGTGACAATGGGCAGATCATTCTATTAATCTGACATTGATGGGGAATGATCTGTACACATATGTTAATTTTACAGATAGCTGAAGCTTAACTTTTCAAGTACTAAAGCTAACCATTTTAATAGAAATATTTCTGAAACATATTACACAGTCTATACCTTCTAAAGCAGAATGCGTTTAATGTCATTCTACCTTTCCATATAAGTCAAAACTCTATTTATATGAATGGCTGTCTATTCTGTATTATGACGACTTTGTGTGAAATGTGTAGCCTGGAGAGCTGCAGCAAGGACCACATTCAAATACATTCCAGTTTTCTTGGATTCTTTGTCAGTCAACTGTAACTTTTGCCTACCCTAACTTGAATTACATTCTCCAATTTTGTTGAAACTAGAGCCCTACTCTTATTAGGATAGATTAAGAGTTAAGATACCTTACCAAAAGGCCAATACACCTCTGAAAGACTACCGCGATTAGATATTCATCCACTTGTTCACAAAACACATGTTCATTATGTTTCAATACCTTCCAGCTGTTGAAAATACAAAGAATAAAATTACATGTGTCCTTAAGAAAAATGGAATGTGGACTAAAATTTTTTTAATTAGAAGATAGTTTTTTTATATTTTTTATTTCAAAATCTTAGCATACAGTATTCTTGTTCTATGGATGAATTGCACAATGCTTTTAAAGTCAGGGCTTTTACGGTGCCTGTCACCAGAACAGCGTACATTGTACCCGATACTTAGTTTCCAATATTTTTATACCTCCTTATGACCTGGGTGGCTCCATCATGTACCCTATCCCCTTATTAGTAAGAACATGAGATGTTTGTTTTTCTATTCCTGAAATACTTACAATAATGTTCTCCAGTTTCATCCAAATTGCTACAAAAGATATTATTTCATTCATTTTTATGGTGGGAGTGTGTATGTATTTACCTACTCATTAATTTATGAGGACTTAGGTTGATGTCACAACTTTGCAATTGTGAATTGTGCCGCAATAAACATCTGGGTATATCTTTTTGATATAATGACCTCTTTGCCCTTGGGTAGATAACCAATAGTAATATTCTTGGACCAAATGTTAAGTCTAATTTTAATTCATAGAGGACGGGTCTCAGGCTATTTTTCCTAGATGTTGTGCTAATCTATAGCCCCATCAACACAGTGTAATTCTCCTTTTTTATCCTATCCACAGGGACATCTGCTGTTTATTAAGTTTTTAGTAATGTCCATCCTGACAGTGGTAAGATGGTATCTCATTGTGGTTTTAGTTTGCATTTCCCTGATGATTAATGATGGTGAGCATTTTTGGAAATATCTGCTAGCCATTTTTCTATATTCTTTGAAAAAAATTTGTATATGTCTTCTGCTTACTTTTTAATGGGACTTTTAGGTTTTCTCTTGCTGATTTATTTGAGGTCCTTGTAGATCCTGGATATTAGCCCTTTGTCAGATATACTATGTGTAGCTTATAAATATTTTCTCCCATTCCATAGGTTTTCTATTTTCTCAGTTGATTATTTCACATGTTGTACAAAAATCTTTTACTTTAATCAATCCCCATTTATTTAATTTTATTGTTACATTTGCCTTTGGGGTCTTATTCATTATTTGCCTGGGTCAATAGCCTAAAAGAGATTTCCATATGGTTTCTTTCATATTTTTATATTTTTAGGTATTACATTTAGGTGTTTAATACAACTTTAGTTAATTTTTGTATATTGCAAAGATATACCTTTTTCATTCCTCACATGTGGCTATCACTCAGCTAGTGTTGGCTGTGGGATAGCCACATGCAGGAGACTTATTCCTTCTAAGAACTGAAATAAACAAGGATGCCCAATGTCACCTTTATATTTAAAATTATACTGGTTATGGCCTGAGCAATCAGGCAACAGAAAGAAAGGAAGGGTATCCAAATTTGGAAAGCAGAGTTCAAACCATCTGTTTGCCAACAATATGAGCTTATATCTAGAAAACCCTAAAGATTCCACTAAACGACTTCTAAAACTGATAAATAAATTCAGCTAAGTCTCAGGTTTCAAAATCAATGCACACAAATCAGTAGTATTGCATATGCTAATAACAATTAAGCTAAGAATCAAATCAGGAATTCAGTAGTTGATTTTAAAATAGCTGGAATGAGAATAAAATAACTGTGAATATGCTCAGTGAAGGAGCAGAAAGATCTCTACAAGAAGAACTGTGAATCGCTGAGGAATGAAATCATAGATCATACAAACAAATGGGAAAACTTTCCACTCTCCTGGCTTGCTGAGATGTTTATACTGCCTAATGTGATTTATAGATTCAACATAATTCCAACAAAAAATACCAATGCTATTTTTCAATGTAATAGGAAAAAAATGATCCTACACATAAGAGCCCAAATAACCAAAGCGATCTTAAGCAAAAAGACATTAAATCTGGAGGCATTACATTACCTGACTTAAAATTATACTACAAAGCTATAGTAACAAGAACAGGATGGTACTAGTATAAAGGTAGATCCATAGACCAATACAGTGGGATAGAAAACTCAGAAATAAAACCACATGGCTACAACCACTGATTTTTGACATAACAGATAAAAACAAGCACTGGATATCCTATTCAGAAACTTCAATTATTGGCGTTCTATTATGTTCCATAAACTTTACATCATTCCCCAAAAACTTAAAAAAATAAAGCAAGTAAATTTTTTTTCTCATTTAATAGATTTAAAAAAGTGTTTTAATAACTTGCCCAGTGTTATAAGTGGCAGAGTCAACATTTGACACTTCCCCTGAGTTTAAAACCTATGAACATTCCATCACACTATGGTCTGCCCCCAAGTGCCATCCCCACTTCCATCTAATATACACAAGGAGTAGACACTGGGTGCCAAAGAGACTGGGCAATTTGAACAAAGCCACCACACTTGTGAGAACCTGGCTGTGCGTCTTTCTCTTACACTGCTCTGCTGACTTGCCATTGATTGTAAAACTAAGCTTCTATTTAATAGCTTTCCCCCCATATTTGGGGTTGTTTGTAGCTAATAGCTACACCTTATAGAATTAAGACCGCTAAGGCTTTGAGATGAAGGGAAGAAAGATGGCAATGACTTCTATGAAGCAATCAACCAATCCGTAATTAATTATTAGCTTTGGGAAGACCAAAAATAAATAAGTGAGTAAATAATGAGCATGCAATGGCAATGCAGTGGATAGAATATAAAGGCATCAGGGTCGATAACTAACAAGTATAATGCGTATTCAGTCAAGCTTCTAAAGGAGACGGCTTCCTCCCATGGATGAGAGGAGCTACTTCAAAGAATGGTGTTCTGTGCAGTTGCCTGTGGGGGGGGAGAACCTCAGTGTCAGGGACAACTATCTGGATATTAACAAAAAAGAAAAAAAAATGCTTATTTGCTAATTCCAAGGGCTATATACACAAAAATACAGGAACCAAGAGTAGACAATTCTGTATATGAAACATGCTTCTGTATACACAATGTCCATTTTTTTTGAGGTTTAGTTTGCTTACCCCTTTTTATAGTAAATGTTGTTTTTCTTTTTAAAACATTAACTAATAGTAATCTTTAGTCATGTACAAATGCCACAACACCTGACTTCCCAATCTAGTTTTTTTCCAAATCACTTTAAAACGTGATCCAGCATAATTTATGCTCCAGAAAGAAAAGCAAATGACCCATTTGCTTGTAACCCATTAAGACCTGCCTGAAGGTTTTGCTTCACGATAAGAGCAGTTAGTGTATGCAATGCCTTCATACTTGGATAACCAAGAGTATTCTAAAATTCCCTCATCAGTCCTTATGTTTAGCAAAGTGGAGAAGAAAGAAGTTCTTGATCTGACATTCAGCGCCAATCAATAGGTTTAAAATATTAAGGCTACAGGGGGGTGAGAACAGTGAAGTAGCTGGGAGTCACTCTCGAGTGGCTAACACTCATCTTGAGTCGGGTGATTTTCAGAGACCGTGCATCTCATAACAGGTTGAGATGAGGCAGACACCTCATATCACCCACACAGGCTGAACGAGGTATAACGACCACGGTTATTAGGAGACATTCTGTAATCATGATCAAATCGAGTTTTGATAATACTGTATTGTTCTTCTCACATTTATGTGAAAGAAAACAAAGTTCTGTAGCTCAGAGCCGGTGAACATTGCTCCCAAGAACAATAAAAATAAGATATTAATCACAGATATTCTACTGCCTCTAGCGAAAGAATGAAATGAATAATAAACTGATTAATAGGAGACAGCGAACCTTGGAATCCCTGTCAGCATTTGTATTCAGCATGCTTGAATAATTTAATGAATTAATATATCCCCCATGAAAGCCTAGAAGCCAGAATTATCTTCAGCAGGGTCACACCTTATTTTCAAGAGTTTTCGATCTCGGTGCTAATTTCCTGACTTGATGTGTGGGCTAGTGTTGTTGATTCAACGTTCATGGTGGCACAGAAGCCTAACCATTAAAACATAACACAGCCTAGCGGGCTTTTAGTGAAACACTAGACAGACAATGTCAGTTTTGATTGAGTTCTTCTTCTATCAGAGGCAATTTAGCACATGCCAAGTTACTTAAACAACAACAACAAAATCCTTGTCACCACAGCTGTAATGAAATCTCAGAAGAAAAGCTCTACAAAGAAAACGGGAGATAATACAAAACAAGTTTATCAGAGAAATGTCAGGGAGGCAACCAGGATTGTGAAAGGACATTCTTCTTCTTCCACATAATCTTGGAGCCAGGCAGAACTTACTGCCAAAAAAGATAACTTAATAATAATGAATCAGGTTGCTTCCTCACAAGAGATAATGCCAGTATTAAAATAGTGCCTGGCGAGCAAGTACTGAAAATTGGCAGAACATGAAAACCTGCCATAAAAACAGAGAACAGTCTTAGAGAGATGTTTAAGGAGACAAGCAACAGCTTCTAAATTGTCATATGTTAAAATAGTATTTGACTGGGCATAGCAAGGGACTCTAATTGTCTCTGGTAAAGGCAACTGGCTTTCCATAGAGCCTGGGGGAAGGGACTAGAAACCCAGGAGGAAAGGGATTTGATAGTTCAGCTTCTCTGCATCTTCAGCAGTTCTTGTTTTAAAACTTTTTATGACTATCTTCTATTCTCCTGGTACGTTTCTGTAACTCTGGCTGTTCCAAAAAGTATGAGAATCAAACTCTGAATTCTGTTCTAATCCCTTTCTATTGTCACTGTTCCCTCACAAGAATGAATGTCTCTCCATTCACAGTTTACTTGCTACGATTGCACAGGGGTACAGAACAATGCTCTGAGTAGGTAATTACCAATAAGGAAAGTGAGACAAAGTTGGGTGGAGGAGACCCATTTTCCCCGTAGATCTCACGTATAGAACTTTCCTAAGATGTTTCAAACGCTCTAACTGCTTCAGAAGTTGAAGTACAGGGCTAGCCAGCCTGATAGTCAATGCCAATTTTGCAAATATCTTTTCTTGAAGGAAAATACTGGTAACTGGGAAGGCACCTGTATTTCTCCCACCCTCTGTGCAGTAACAGAGAGGTCTCCTCTCATCCTTCAGGTCTCCTCTCATCCTTCTCCCTGTGCACACGTAGGACCTTCTGCAGCTCTCTGAAAACGAGCTGCTGCTTCTGCTCATGAGGCCTCATGTTTCCCGGGTGCAGTCCCCACTTAACCACTGCCCATCCTAATCAGTAACCTCCCACTCTCTCCTAGCAAACAAACAGCCAAACTCTCTTCCTCTACTGAATGTCATATGATTTGACAGAAGTATCTACATCCCCAATTCATGACAATGACCAATTTTTAAGCGATAGACTCCTATTTATTAAGGACATTTTCACCTGATTCATAATTTCCTCTCTGAATACCACTTCAGTCCCATCTTAGATGATGTTCTACCTTGTTGAGGGAGCCTGATTTTACAGTGCTGGCCCACCCTTCAATTCACTCCAGCCGTCCTTTCAGGATTCCAACCCGGACTTTTCCTGCTGTAGATCCAGTCTCTCTGAATGTCTGACAAAACGTGGCAATTCCCCACACACTCTTACTCTTTCTACCCCTGTTCTGCATTTCTTTAATATTATCCATCTGTGACCCCTGACCTTTCCACACTCTGTTCTGACCTGACTCTTCCACACAGCAAATACTTGGTTAATCCCTGAAACCACTTCTTTTAAGTTTCACACGATCGCATCACCCCTACCCAAAGATCCTTTCTTTGTTTTTATCACATCTTCCATATTTGGCTTCTCCACTCCTGCACTGGGAAAGTTGCGTGTTTGTGCTTAGTAGGCCCTCCAAATTAAGAACATCAGGAAATAATTGTTTTAATTCAAGTCCCTTAAATGTAATTGCATGTATTTTTTCCACTGCACTTGTGAATGCCCAGAAGTAAGGGTATTCTGCTTGGGTTCCCCATCCCATTTTACAATCTTCCCAGCAGTATGACAGTCGGTGTGTTCAAATTAAAAATAATATAATCAGCTTATTTTTCTCTGCTAAGATTTCCATCTTAATCCACAACAAGCTTATGATTTTTCCATCATAATTATCAAATTAAAAAATTAAACAGTGTATTTCTACCCCTAGGAGAGAGACAGAGAGTGGAGAGGAAGTAAGATAGAATTACAAAGCAAACAAGGCAAAATGTATATAAAAAAAGGCAAATCTGGGTAAAGGGCACATGGAAGTTTCAGATACTATTCTTTTCTAATTTTAATATTGTTACCTATTTTACTCATTTTTTCTGTGTGAATATTTTATCTATGTATTTAAGGTGTACAAAAGATGTTTTGATGTGCTTATGTATGTGACTGATTGCTAATGTTTTAATATACATATGCACATAATCTATTATTTTAGTCAAGGAAATTAACATATTAATTACCTCTTCTAGTTAATTTTGTTTTATCTGATAACAGCACATATAATCTTGGGCTTTAGCAAATTTTTAGTACAGTTAACCCTTGAACAACATAGTTTCAACCTGTGAGAGAATAAAAACCAGTCCCTGCTGTCTCCTGTCAGTCCACCAACCTGAAGACAGGGCAAAGACCTTCCCAATAGTTCACGTTTTTTGCAGTTGTTTAACTGGCCCGGGTCAACTTCGAACCCACCACCCTCGGTGTGTGTGACTGGCGCTGTAACCACTGTGCTAAGGGCACCGACCCCGATAGTTCACTTCCACTTAATCAACAGTAAAAGTATCTTCCTTAAGATCTTCTTAATAACATTTTCTCTTTTCAAGCTTATTGTAAAAATACAATATATACTATATGCAACATACAAAATACTAGTGAACCATTTATTTATGTTTCAGTAAGGCTTCTAGTCAACAGGATGGTAATAGGTAGGTGGTGGGGAGTGAAAAGTTATATGTGGGGGGTTCACTGAGGTTGGATCCTCTGACCCTGTGTGAGTCAAGGTCAACTCTACAGCACACGACCTTATTAGCCACAGTCCTCACACTGTGTCTTCCGACTCTTGAATTATTCATTCTGCATACTCCTTCTTCTTACATTTCCCTAATTCATTTCCCCCGCCTCCCTGCCTGAGCTAAGCACCATTCTACTCTCCATTTCTATGTTTTTGACGTGTTTTAGATCTTATGTATGCAATCACTTCGTATTTTTCTGTGTCTAGCTTATTTCACTATAATGACCTCTGCACTCATCCATGTTGTTGCAAATGCACGTTCTCCTTTTTTAAGGGAAATGCCATTGGCCACCCTAGCATGTGGGGGATGATTTCTTCTTGTGGTTTTCATTTGCATTTCCCTAATCATTAGCGATGTCAAGCACCTTTTATGTATCTGTGGGCTATTTTATGTAAAGTTTTTTTGACCATTTAAATGTTTAAATTTTGCTATTGAATTCTGTGAGTTCCTTTATATTTTGGATATTAACCCTTTATCAGATGTGCAGTTTTCAGATATTTTCCTTAGTAGGTAAACTTTTCCTTCTGGTTTTTGCCTGAGTTTTTGGTGTGGTGTCCAAAAATTTATTACTGAAGCCAACACCAATATTTTCCCCTATGTTTTCATCTATAATTTTTACATTTTTAGGTCTTAGGCTTAGATTGTTCATTAATTTGATTTCATTTTTGTGTATAGTGTAACATAAGGGTCATTATCATTCTTTGCATTTGGATATCCAGTTTTCCCACCTGCACTTATCAAAACAGTATTCTTTCTCTATGTTGTCTTTTTTTTCAAACATTAGTTCATCAGAGCAGCGACTGTGGTTCAAAGGAGTAGGGCGCTGGCCTCATATATCGGAGGTGGTGGGTTCAAACCCAGCCCTGGCCAAAAACTGCAAAAACTGAAAAAAAAAAAAAAATTAGTTCACCATAGATGTGGGGGTTTACTTTATTCCATTGGTTTATCTATCTGTTTTCATGGCAGTACTGTGCTGTTTTAATTACTATATATTTCTAATGTAGTTTAAAATTAGAGTGTGATGGTTTTGTGTTTTACTTTTTTTGGCTTTGCTTTGCCAAGGGTCTTTTGTGCTCCCATTCAAGTTGTAGAATGGTTTTCTACATTTGTGAACAATGCCATTGCAATTTTAGTAGAAATTATATTGAATCTGGACATCACTTTGTGTAGTATGAACATTTTAACAACATCAATTCTTCTGATTCACAAACATGGATTATCTTTCTATTGATTTGTGTCTTCAATGCCTTGCATTTATGTTTTATGGTGTTTAATGTACAAATTTTACTTTGTAGTTAAAACTTCTCTTAAATATTTTATTCTTTGTGATGTAATAGTAAGATTATTTTCCTTTCTCAGATAGATCATAAAGAAAAACAACTGATTTTGTATGTTGCTATGGTAATGAATTTATTACTTCGAACAGTTTTTGGTGCACTTTTGTAGGGTTTTCTATACATCAAATATTGCACCTGCAAACAGGGATAATTTTACTTCTTTGTTTCTGATTATACTTACTTTTTCTTTCTTTCTTTTTTTTTTTTTTTTTTTTTGCTGTTTTTGGCCAGGGCTGTGTTTGAACCCACCACCTCCAGCATATGGGGCCAGCGCTCCGTTGAGCCACAGGCACCACCCTTTTCTTTCTTTTTTCTTGCCAGATTGCTCTTGGTAGCACTTCCATCACTATAAATTTGTTGAACAAATGTTACTTTGTACCAGACCTTAAAGAAAGGAAAAGTTTTCAGGTTTTCCTGTTATAGTAGCTGGGTCTTTCATAAACAGCCTTTATTATGTTGAAAAATTTTCATTTCATATCATATGTATTTTGCTTAGAGTTTCTGTTTTTATCATGAAAGAATACTTTTTTGTGTGTGTCATACTTTTTTTTTTTTTTTTTTTTTGAGACAGTCTCAAGCTGTCACCCTGCACAGAGTACTATAGCATCATCAGAGCTCACAACAACTGCCAATTCTTGGGCTCAACTGACCCTCTTACCTCAGTTTTTCTATTTTTAGTAGAGACAGGGGTTTCGCTTTTTGTCAGGCTGGTCTCAAATTTGTGAGTTCAAAGCATCCACCTGCCTAGGCCTCCCAGAGCGCTGGGTTTACAGGTGTGAGTCCCTGGCACAGCCAACTGTGTGGTACTATTGCTTTGATTATTGAGTTGTCATGTGATTTTAATCTTTCACTCTGTTAATGTGGTATGTCATATTCATTGGCCTACATTAAAGGAAACTTTCTCCCAGAGATAAATTCTACTTGGTCATGCTGTTAAATCTTTTCAATATGTTGTTAAGTGTGGTTCACTAGTGTTTATGGAGGAATTTTACATCTCTATTCACAAGAGATTTTGGCCTGTGGTGTTTTTTTGTCACAGTGTCTTTGTCTGGCTCTGTATCAGGTAGCCTCATGAAATGAGTTCGAAAGTATTCCCTCAACTTCTAGATTTTTGGAAAAGTTTAAGATTTGATGTGAATTCTTTGAATGGCTGATAGAATTCAGTGGTAAAGCCATCTGGTCCTGGGCTTTCCTTTGTGGATGTGTTTTGAATTCTGTGTCAATCTCTTTATTATTAGTCTATTTAGGTTTCCTATTTTGTTTTTATTCATTTATGGGAGGCTGTATGTTTTTAGCAATTTATCCATTTTTTCCAAGCTATCTCTTTTGCCAGCAGCTAAGTATTTTTAATACTTCATAGTCTTGTTATTTCTGAGTTCTCCATGAGGATGTCTTCTCCTCTAGCAATTTATATGTTCAAAATTATGGTAAAATTAAAGTTAAAAGTAACAGGCTATATACAGTAGAACCTCTGTAAGTTGAGCACTTAAGGACCTGTAACAAACTGGTCAATATATGAACGTGGCCAACATAAGAAACTAGGCCAACGGTCTGATGTGTACATGTGGTGCATGTCCAGTCCGTGAAAATTAGGTCAGCTTGAGGAGGTGGTCAAGTTAGAGAGGTGGTCACTATGCAGGTCTGCCACATTTATATTCCTGGCATTGCCAGTGTAATTGGTGACATTATAAAATCTTATTAAACTGTGGCCAACAAGGCAAAGAACTATATACATAAATCATGGAAATAGTTGTAGAACTGATAATATCTGGACTGACACATATTTGTTTAAACAGAAGATAACAGAGAACTTTCCAAATCCTGAAATCTCTGGCCAGAATGTAGCAGGCTAAAGAAATCATGTTGTTCTAAGAAAAGTGTCATCTGGCAATAGTTCATACATTGTAGGAAATAAAGGGAGATGGAGGAGAACACTTCAAGAAGTGCCAAGTCATGAGGCTTCCCTGGGACTGCAGCTCCACAATTGGCAATCTTGAGCCTCAACTTAAGTATCCAGGTGAGTTACATATATTTGACAGAAGGAAAAAGGAGAAAAGAAAGTCTGGAAAGGGATTTGGCAGCATTTAGGGACTGGCTAAAAATGATGCAAAGAAGGAAAACATAGAAAGAAAACTCAAGTCTCGGTTACTATGTTCAAAGTTTTGCAATTTCAAATGCTGTATTTCTAGGAAAACATTAATCATTTTATTAAAACAAATTAAATGTATAATCATTCAACAAACTTTTAGTAAAAAGACGTCATGTTTTTCCTTTACTTTATATTTTACTATCTTGAAATTTTCTTCAAAACTATGTAATCTCTAGAGCTAAAACACAATGTATTGAATATAAGCTCTAACAGTATTTACAATGTACACTGTTTTTTTTTATAAATTGATTTTGGTAACTCACAGATATTTTATGTTTGCTATTTATTCTAACGTGGATTTTATAAATAATACTTGCCATAAATATTTAACACTGATAATATTTGTTATCGCGAAGAGAAGATCTGAAAACAATTAGATTTTGGGTCTCTCTGACCTTTTCCCCTCCATGAGCAGGACCCACTTCCAACTCTCCCCGGAAGTGTTCTCAACTTTTTTTTTGTTGTTGTTCTTCTTAAATAAAATCTGTCTTTGTTACGCTGAAATTGTTGCAGGTTGCTTGGGCTTTCTATCCACACTGCCTGTCCCACTCCACTTTTGTTTTCAGTTTCCACTCCCTTCTGCTTTCTGTTAACATTAGAAAGAGACAATAATTAATGGCCAATAGAAAAAGGCAGCAATGCCTTGAGGGGGAGATAAGCCAATGAAAGGCAGTGAGTTTCAAAGGGGGAAACGTCTTCATCTTCATACCCTGAGGGCCTGGGCACCTCCATCTTTCTCACCTTCATGGTGAGTCCTCCAGGAGAGGGACCCACTTCCAACTCTCTTTGGAAGTGCTCTAAACTTTCTCTTTATTCTTCCTAAATAAAATCTCTCTTTCTTGCCCTGAACAAAAAATAAGATTCTGCCCGCAAAATTTTTAGAACTTTGAAAGAAATTTAGAACCAAAAACAAACAAGCAAACCTTAACTCAAAATCTTTGATATAAATCAATTTCTATTCTCTTTAGTAAACATCAAATTATTGCAATTTTTGCAAATTTTAAAATAGCCTGAATCGATAGTCCAATAGGAACCTATAGGGGTTTATTCAGCATTACCTGTCTAGTACTTGTTATTTTTTAACTTTTGTTAGACTGATTTATGAGATTTTAAAATTTCCTATTACTATTATGTCAACCACAGAAAATCTAGAATCATATTTGTCCATAGAGCATTCACTTCGTTACATCCACATCCACATACTGAGTGTATGCTGCATTTTATGAAAAATTGTGTCAGGCAGAGCTCATTTCTTGCACTTTTTTTTTTTTAAACCATATTTTTGAGGAAAAAAATCTAAGAACAAATATTTTTACTCTATAACATTCAGTGTCATTCTTTAAAGACAACCTTTTCAATGGTAGATATTTATAATTGTTCTGCAGAAATTGGTACTAATATTGAACTTTTTAAGCAGTAAAGGTAAAAATCTAAAACAAATCCTATGGGATATATCTCTGTTTGATCTATAATTTTTTTCATTAAAGTAAATAAACATTTCAAAATTTCAATGCCACAATATATGATTTCATGAAAACAAACCTGAAAGGTTTTTGAGCAGAAATGAAAATTATCAATTATATTGAAGTAATAGTAAAAAAAAATTACAAAATGAGTTTCATTTTTATAACTGAAAGTTCACTGTCTTAATATTGACTATATAGGGTGTATATATCACTTCTATAAATCACTCCTAAACGTCTCATACATGGGGAGAATGGGAAACTATAGCTAATTGTACCTTTATTTACAAAGTATTCATTACAACACGTTGCAAAATATTCACAAACATTCTCTACAGCTTAGCCATCTCTTTGTAAAGTTATGTAATGAATATTCTAATGTGTTTAGTTATTATTTTACATTCTCCTTATAGATGACGATTTTGGGGACGACATTAGGAACACCTGTTTCATTCATTGTAAACATAATTTTTCTTAAGGCAATTATTATAAAAGTACTCTTTATACTCTGAATTTAGTGTTAACTTTGGAAATGTAAAATTATTAGAAATACATAAAAACTGCAAAAATACAGTAGTGTATGTTACAGGAGTTACTAGTGAAGACTAAATGTAATTGTGGAAACTTAGTGAAAATGGGATTTACATTATCTATCTTTATTTTCAATTGGATACAATAGAAGAATCCAAGAAACTTCACCTAAGCCCCGTAATTAATGTTTTTTGGTATTAATAGGTTGTAAGCATACATTTAAAATGACTAGAAAACAAGTAATTTTTGGAAATCCTAAAAAAGTGACAAAGTATCTATTTTTGGTATTTATTTACGTATTTATTTATTTATGTATTATTTATAAAATAATTTAGTCATAGATGTAGGTTTTATTTTATTTTAAATTATTTTTCCCCTTTTTTCATTCCTCATTAATATGATGGTACAAATTTTCAGCTTACATTGTTTCAATTATAAGATAAGGTTCAAGCTGTAGTGGAACCCTTGTGTTTATAGATGTTAACAACACATAATGTCCATTAAATCCAGTGTGTTCAGCAGCAAGTGAGGAAAGAGGAATTTCTTATACTAAATACACATGATTAGTACTCATTAGGGGATACACTGAATCATAATTAAAGAAGACTTGTATTCACAAATAACATTCTGAGCTGTGCAAGAAAGGCAGTGAGACGTTTGTTACATACTTTGAATCAATAGCTGGTTTTAATACTAAATGTATTCTTACTTTTTGGTTTTTAGATATTCTTTTCATTTGTGTAATTGAAATTTATTTTGACATAATTTTAGGTTCATATTTGGTTATAAGAAACAAAAGTTATGAGCACTTTACCCGATTTCACTTCATGGCTTTCCCAATTTTACACAATTATGGTATAGTATCAAAACCTGGGATATTTGCATTGATACAGTTAGTTCATGTTATTCAGATCTCTCCAGTTTTACTTGTAATCAATTTTGCATGCGTTATTTAGTTCTATCCTAAATTTACGCTGTCAAGACACTGAACCAGCCCAAATTCTCCAAGGTTCCCGCCCACCTCCTGTCTTGAATCATAGGGAATCCCCTCTGCCTCTCCGTATACACTGGTAAGCACGAACCTACCCACCTCTGAAGGTTTTTGACTTCAAAGTGTTATACAGGTGGAATCAGACAGTATCTACTCCTTCTGAGATTGGTGTACTGCATGCAAAACCATTTCCTGAAGAGTCATGTGAGTTGTTATCTATTCTTTTTGAAACTGAGTTGTATGGCATGTTATATGCACCACAGTTTGTTTATTCACCTACCAAAGAATATATGAGGTTGCACATTTGTCTATCAATTTTTTGTGTGAACATAAATTTTGTTTCCCTCTGATAAAGAATTAAGAGTATAAAAGCTGTATAGTACAGTACTGGCATATTCAGTTTTATAAGAAAATGTCAAATGCTTGACAAATTGGCTGTACCATTTACATTCCTACCAGCAATCTTGGGTGACCCAATTTTTCTGCATTCTCACAAGCATTTGTTGTTCAGTTATTCTGGGATATACTGATATCATACAGTGGTTTTAACTTTTCTTTCCCTCACGGCTAATAATGTTCATTTTTTTCCGTGTGAAATGTCTATTCATGTCCTAGTTTCCAAATTGAATCTTTGCTCATTTAATTTTCAGTACTGAATTTTGGGAGTTCTTTTTGTATTCTAGATATTAATCTTATGGCAGATACACAGTTCACAAGTATTTCTCCCCAGGATGAAGTTTGTCTTTTGATTTTTTTTTATGCAAGTTTTAATAGCCAAAGAGTAAGATCCAACTCATGTATTTGTCCTTTATTAAATGTGTTTTCATATCAAGACTAAAGACTCTGTTTAACCTAGGCCCCGATATTTTCTTTTGATTTCTAAAATTTGTATAGGATTATATTTTACATTTATATCCATAAGACATTTTGAGTGAATTTTTTTGAGATGTGAAATTTTAGTTGAAGTTCATTTTTTGGCCTACGGGTGACCCATTGCTCTGGTCCTACTTTGGAGCAGGCTGTTCCCTCTATTGGAGGCCTGGGTGTTCCTTTCATTAGCTCTAAGTGGCTTGAGAATTGCTTTCTTCCTTTCTCTTTCTTTCCCTTTCCCTTTTTCTTTTTCCTTCCCCTTCCTTTTCCATTTCTCTTTTCTCGTTCTTATCTTTTCTTCCTTTCCTTTTGTCTCTTTTTAGTGAGTCTTTTTTTTTTTTTTTGACACAAAAATAAAGCCTGTTCTTACTCCAAGTATTTTCTTCGAGGTAGGCAGGACAGACCTTACTGCTGGGTGGAAGAAGCCTTCCTGCGGTGGCCGCATCTACGGCAGGCTGAGCCTCTGACAAACACCATGTGTGTGACAGTGTTGGCGCTTAGCCACTGTGGCCCCCTGTGTGGTTGAGGCGCCGAAGGCGAATTTCTTCCATTAATTCTAAAAGGGAAAAAAGCAACAAGAGCATTGTTGTTTATCTTCATTCCTTCTTCCTGTTTCATACATACTTGCAAAATCATTAAAAATGGTAAATTTCTTCACAGACAGAAGTGTCTTGTACCATACTTGACAAGCAGTCTCCCGAGTATAAGCTACATTTTTTGGAGTGCTTCCATGCTAAACAAAACTTTCTGTCAATGTCAGCTGTTTAAATGTATATAAATCTTCCCAGAAACCAAAAGATGATAAAGTAAAATCATGTGAGTGCTCAGGGATCTCCCATACTTATAAATCATAACTGAAAAATAATGAAAGCCCTGGGCCAAATTACAAAATAGAGGAAAACGTGTCTCTCCATCTCTCGTCACTTCTCTTTATGTATCTGGGTTTCTGTGCAAAGTTGAATAATCTCATTGTGCGTTTTTATGGGTGAGGGGACCCAACTCTGGGTCTGCATGAGTACTACTTTACCAACAGGCCCTTCTGTTTATAGAAGAATGGTAATTCTCCTATCTGTACTTATTTTTCTTCAGGGAATATTTAGATAAAATGAAATGAGCACTCAGACGCAATGATCACTAATTAAGAATTATAAATCTGGACATATGAAAGTGTTTCTCATAACTTCTGATAAACTAAACTCGGCAACATAAAGCCTGGCTGAATATTCCAAACTGATCCTTCGCAAATTCAGCACATCTATGAAGCCTTTATGAAGTGTTCAGCTGTGCAAGGCAAAGGATTTGACTTTCAATCTAAGAATTACTATGGCCTAAAACATATCTTCCTCACTTGAATTCATTCCTTTTTTAAACTCAAGATTTGCTTCACTGTCTTTCCATGTGCAGAAAGGAAATTACTTGTTAGAAGGCAAGAAACATTAATGAAGAAAATAACTTCATTAAAGAAAAATTCAAATATTACCCATGACAAATATTAATGGAATATTATAGTAATGATCAAAGAAACTATGAGACATAAATTATACTTTCTGAGATGTGTAACAAAGAGAAACCAAAACTGTTGAAGAAAGAGAAAAATAAACGGAAGTGTTATGAACGTGAAACCCCACGGGGCTCTTCAAGTACAAGCATCTAATGCAAATAATCAACCACACATAATGAATTTGAAAGAATGCCACTTATAAGACCAAAGTATTAATGTTCTCATATCTTTAGTACAAACCTGACTTTCTATTTTATCTGGAACAAATACGCTTTTCATGTTAAAAGAAAGCTTTCTTCAAATATGAGATTTTTCAGTAACCATCTTTACGCCACCAATGCAGATTTTTTAAAGAATCTGATTTAACCTTTCTAAACACCGACTTCTTTCTAGACAGCTGTAGGGTCTCCCCTCCTTCTTTAAAAGAAAAACTTCAGACAAAATAAATTTAACAAAGTTTATTTGAGTAAAGAATGATTCATGAATCAAGCGGCACTTAAAACCCGCAAGGTTCCGAGAGCTCTGCTCTGTGGTGTGGGCAGAGAGCACGTATATGGCCGTGGAAGTGAGTGTGGGTAAGTGTTGGTCTGGTCTAGACATGGTCTGGTCAGCGGCTGCTTGTTATTACCTGAAGCTCAGCTGCTTTTGATTGGCAGATATTGGACTGTCCTATACAAAAAAGACGGACTCGTAGGTTAGGCTTTGTTAATGCATTAAGAGACTGCAATTCAATACATACAACTCAAAGCATAGAGACAACTTCAGGCCAAATTTAATTTAACTATTTCCCCTTTTTGGTCAGTCTCTCACTCTTTACCAATACCTTGGCTATTAGCTCCGTTCTCTGTCACCATGACAACAGAATTGTTTGGTCTCAACACAGAATTCACAAGTCACCGTATCAGGTCAGATGAATGACGCTTTACATTCTTCCTCTTCTATTCAAAGTGAGACCGTTTCATGTGTGGTACATGGCTGCCTGCAAATACTTAAGATCTGCAAATTTCTGTTGTCCATTGTCTTGGCATATGATTATGGGAGGTGGTATTATAAAGATCTTCAAGGGAACTATTCAGAAGGTGCGAGTGAGCTGATCCAAACAGTAAGATCTGAATCAGGGGAAGGTGGAACAGAGCCAGAAAATCCTCCACAGATCCCATAGAGGTCCTCAGCTGTGGGAAGGGGACCAGCTAATGGCATCTGAGCACGGATTAGCTAAATGCGTCCACTCATAGCTCAGCATTGCTCAAGAACAAGGTTCAGCAGGAAACTGCCTTTCTGTCTTTTTTTCCATGGTATGCTATAAGGAGGTACAATCACATTTAGTGGAAAAGGACCTTTTGGATTAAATCCAGTGAAATTATACAAGTGATTTCTTTGACACAATAGGTACGTCCCAGGGCTAGACCACTTGATGTTGGAAACACAGCTTGTGTTCTGCAGGCTTCCTATGAATAGATTCTCCACATTTGGTAGTGGCCAGGTTATTGGTGGGAAAGGTGCGAGTATTGGTTTCAGAGAGGGTCGGAAGACAAGTGGCAGTGATGTGGAGCCTCAGGCTGGCTGGCCACTCTCCCTCCACAGCACAAGGGTGACTCAGGGCTGGCTGGCCACTCTCCCTACACAGCCCCAGGGTGACTCAGGGCTGGCTGGCCACTCTCCCTCCACAGACCCAGGGTGACTCACGGCTGACTGGCCACTCTCCCTCCACAGCCCCAGGGTGACCCAGGGCTGGCTGGCCACTCTCCCTCCACAGCCCCAGGGTGACTCAGGGCTGGCTGGCCACTCTCCCTCCACAGCCCCAGGGTGACTCAGGGCTGGCTGGCCACTCTCCCTCCACAGCCCCAGGGTGACTCAGGGCTGACTGGCCACTCTCCTTCCATAGCCCCAGGGTGACTCAGGGCTG
>CAUYPK010069397.1:0-14153 GCA_963574355.1 Loris lydekkerianus | reverse complement strand
TACCCCTTCCTAAAAACCTTTCTTTCCTTAGTAACTTACCACACAATCTGTGAGTGTGCCCCATTTCTCAAAATGTTCTCTTAAACTATCATCTGTAGTTTCAAAGCTCAGACCACCAATAAACAGTTTTCTCAACTGCTCTGGTTCCTTTGGATCATGGCCCTGAGAAAAAGAATCAGTACACTTTAATTATTTCTTATAGGCCAATTGCTAAGAAAGACGCACAGGCCTTCACCAAACTACAAATAAAGTCAACAGTAAATTCCTGTAACATTAACTTTGTCCAGTTAAAAATTTGACTAGGCATATGTACTGTTACATAGGTGCCAAGGAAACCCACAATCAGCATCTGAAATGCCAGTATCAGCTAAATTGAAATCCAAGACAATTCCATAATCAAAAATCAATAAATCTCAAATGCCATTATCAGCTAAATTGAAATCAATAAATCTCAAAGCCAGTATCAGCTAAATTAAAATCCAAGATAATTCCATAATCAAAAATCCACTTAAAGCTGCAACTACAAGTAAAAATTGCTTTAGAAGTTGCTATTGAGAAGTTATTTTCTAAAACACTAAACTGTTGTAGAAGCAGGGTTCCATCCATGTCATTTCAAGTCTTCAGTCTACATGCGAACAAGTGCTTAATTTTAAATGACAAAACTGTGATGGAATACAACTTAAAAGTTTCAAGTAGCAAATTCAGAGAAAGCCACTGGTTTCAAGCAAATCAATGTTAAAATAAGTACTCCTAAGCTAAACCAGTCTTCTGCCCCCTCCCAAGAAGCCTACCACCAATTAGCATTCTGTAAGCAATGTTTGTTATATGCTGCAAAACCAACACATTTTTTAGAATTACAACGATTTGGCTAGTAGGGCCTACATTAGGTTTAACAAGTATTGCCGAATGGGAAAAACGGAGCACAATAAAAAAGAAAGATTTAATAAAAAATAGTAATATATGGCCTAATTGTTTTACAGCCAAAGCCATAATAAATGTAATTAACTACACAAAGTCCTTAAAGGAGCTCACATTTACATTCTAATGTCTTTCTGTGTCTTCTAGTAGAGCTGTTACGGCACTTAAAAGCGTAGAGACAGTCACATGCTAGAAAAAAAAGTTAAAGGATTAATAGCCTAAAATAGTCATTCACTTAGCCTTATTTTTTCAAGTACTGAACAAAGGTATTTGATTAACACACGAAGTAAACATGGGTGTTGTCCTCTAAGGCAAAAATCCAGGACACTACAACCAAAGCCGACCCAAAGAGTCGGAAAACAGATCAAAAAAATTTTAAGTCCTTAGCATCTACATTCAAATTCTGAAATACTAACTACCTCACCCACATGGCGATTTGAGAAGCATAATTCTAAGTACTTTAGCAAGAATAGCAGATTAGAAAGTATTTTTTAAAGCAGCAAACTTTTGAAAAATCACGTATTTCCAACTGGATGCTGCGGAAAAAAGAACAGGCTAAAGAACTAATGAATTCTCGTCGCTGAAAAGATCTGTAAAGGCCTAGAAACGCGCCCGCAGAACTTCAACGAAAGCACTATGCCCCGTACTTCGAGGCCATTTGCAGTATTTTCTGCCGGGCCGCCTCCTCCCGCTTCCCTCCAATCCCAAGCTCTCTCCCCGCGGCGAAGCGAGGCGGCAGCCATTGCAGGCCAATGCGCCATTTCGTAACGCGGCCGCGGATCAATGTCAATGTGGCCGCCGCCCGCCCGCTCACTGGCCCGGATGTGCCTACTCGTCCCCTCCCCTCCCCCACCGCCTCCTCCCAACCGCTCCCGCCGAGGCCCGCCATGCCGCCCTCGGCCTCGCTTCCGAGACCGCGCAACCGGCGGGCCAGCTCCCCTCCCCAGGCCTCTCCAGCCACGCCGCGCCTCCGAGGTGCCGGCGGTGCAGCCGAAGGTGAAGGCGAGGCGGGCGAGGAACCCCCGAGAAGGCTTACGAGGCCTACTCCCCCTCCCCCCCACCACCCGTCTTAACGCAGAGCGCGGGACGGCCGACCCAGTCCACCCGGCCTCCCCGCTCCCACCGAGCCAGGCCCCCCACGCCGGCCACTGCCCATCAACCCCCCGCTCTCCCCCTAATACCTCCTCCCCCCGGCGGCGGCGGCGACGGCCGGAGTCGGGCTGGGGGCGACCGGGCGGCGGTTTTACCTCCATTTTGAGACCGGACTCGCCTCTTCCAACTCGAGTTCAATATGGGACCGAGAGGAAGAGGCGGGGCCTGCCGTCACGTGACGCGCTTTCCGCGCGCCGCCGGCCTGGTGGGGGAGGGACGAGCTAGGAAAGGGGCGGGGCCGAGCGGGCGCGAAGAGGGACTGGACGAGCAGGTTGGGGCGGGCGTAGGTCGGAGGCGCTGCAGGCCGCGGGAGCGCGCGCGTCTCGCCAACTTCCAGCGCTGCACCGGGGCGGCTGATGTGACGTCAAGTAGGGCTGAGCCAATGGTGAGCACCCACGTCGGGAAAACGCCTCGTGACCGCGCGTCACCGGAGAGAAAGGCTTTTCCCTTTCTCCTCGCGCCTCTTTCCCTCCCCCACGCAGGCCTTTTGGTCTCCATTTCCGATTTCTTTCTATTCCTACCCCTAAAATAAACCCACGCCTTTCTTTCTTGTAATTTAAGGTTGCAAGAAAGCCTTCTTGGCCACTGGTATCATCTCTCCTATTTCTATATGCCAGAGACCCGTGTATGACTGCGCCGCCCTCCTGAGAGGGCACGTACTGAAAATCCCCGCGACACCGACATGTGTGAATCACGGGCACCATGACATGTGTGAATCACGGGCCTCCGCTGACACGCTGAATAGTTCCCCTTCACGACCCGAGGCAGGACTGGTGGATGTCAGTAAATAAATATATCGGGACTATTTTCTAATGCTCTTGTGAGAAGAGCTGAAATATCTGGCGGGCAGAATTGAGTGACATGAGAGTTGTGTTTTTTTTTTAAACGAGGTCCCCAGATACTGCTGCCTGTTGGCGAGTAACTTACCTTAATGTGATCACCTGTGTCCGATTGTGCTGTGAACTACAATGAACAGGATGTATCTGTTAGACACTAGAGATTCTAATCCTTTTCTCTGCCTAGTCAAATGATTTGACCTTACAAAGCTTTCGTTTTACTTTTTAAATGAAAATGGAGGTGACATTAAGTGATCTTCCAGCACCCAAGACAGCCACGAATTAATAATTTATTGATCCATGTTACTAATAATAGTAACCGTAATTGACAGGCCGTATTCACTGCTAGGAAATACTTTATTTTGTTTTGAAATCTGTTTGACCAAGTCCTTAGAATTGAACTGGCCCTCCCTTAGAAAGATTAGAAATCCAATCAGTTATATTGTAAATTGTTTGAAGAAAGTTTGTGTTAACAAACAGGGAGTAGTATGCTTGGAGTTTGGAAAAGGGGAGTGCAAAAAAAGTAAGAATTTGTTAGGGTAGGGTTTTTATTTTAAAAAGTAATAAGTGAATTAAGCCTTAAAAGAGAGAGAGAGAGAACTTGTTGATATTCATCTACCTTTTGTCCAAGAAGGAAATTTTGGAAATATGAAAAAGAGTATCTGTTGTGCGGTAGAAATTAGGCTTGAAGGTAATTTAGATGAAATAATGTTCAAACTGGCCTCCTTCTGTTTCTCTGATTCCATTATCACTAGCAAACTTTTATTTATGAATTCAGCTTAATAGGTACTCCCAAGAGCCAACAACAAACTTGAGACATTAGGAAAATGTATAGCCTTAGTGTCTGGTCAACTTCAAGATTTTTTGTGAATCTGATTACTGAGAAACAGTCCTGAAAACATGATCAGTTCTGGGCATGTACAAAAAGTTAAAGACTTTAGGCAGATGCTGTTCACACCAAGGTACCCTATGAAACACTGCAAGGGTAAACATTAGAGTGCAAGTGTTTACAGCAGTACAATTCACAATTGCCAAGACATGGAAACAACTCAAGTGTCCATTAATACACAAGTGGATTAATAAAAATGTGGTATATGTATACCATGGAATACTACTCAGCCATTAAAAAAATGGTGATCTTTTGTAACAACCTAGATGGAACTTCTTAGTGAAGTATTGCAAGAATGGAAAAACAAATACCGTGTACTCAATACTAAATTGAAACTAGTTGATCAATACTTATATACACATAGGGAAGTAAGACTCAATGAGAATCAAGTAGGTGGGAGCAGAGAGAAGGGGTTGGGTAAATTCACACCTAACAGGTGCAAGGAACATATTCTGGGTAAAGGGCACACTTATAACTTTGACTAAAAATGTACAAAAGAATTTGTAACCAAAAATGTGGGTACCCCTGTGATATTCTGAAATTTAAAAATAATAATAAAAATTTTAAAAGTGAAAAAAAAGAAAAAGAAACACTGTAAGGGTGATGAAGAAGAGTGATCACCTAGCTTCACATTAGGGCATGTTAGGTAAGCACCTAGGTGTTTTCTAACCTAGTTATTCTAGTCAATAATTTTTATTCTTTCTTCTTTGAATTGTGTTAAGTATTTATGTTAATTTGAGAAACAACATGGAATGGGACACTAAATCCTTCCATCCAGTAACATGATATATCAGTCCGTTCATTAGGATTTTTTTGTCCTTCAATAAAAGGTGGCTTCCTCCCTTTGGATTTGTTGCTCATTGTGACTCTTTGGTTTTTAGACAGTAGCTATTTCTTAATGCTTTTGTCTAAGCTTACCCTCTAGCTCTGGGGCCTCCTGGAATCTTAGATGCAAACATATCTCCTCCAGTCCTTGACTTTGTAGCAGATGAACATGACCTACCCTCATGTCCTTGACTATTTGAAATAAGAAAGAGAAAATATGGGGTGAGGCCAAGGGAGAGGGGGTCCTAAGGTGGGATGGGTGGCAAACAGACTTTATATTCTGTATCAGGCATCTCAATTTCTTTCAAATTACACAGAAAATGATAATTTTTGTGCAGTACACTAGGATAAACTAGAATAGAGATTTGGAAACATGTAAGTGATGGTTAAAAAAATCCTTAACATTTTCTTTCCATAATTTTGATTAAAAAATACAAAGTATTAAGGAAGATATTAAAAGTTGAATTTGCATAAAACTTAAATAAGAATTTACCTTTTTTTTTAATGATCCACTTGAACTTGTTTCTGTGAATATATTTAGATATTAGGTTTTATGGTTGAAATGCTTTATGCAGTTTCTGATCTAGATTGTTTAATGGTGAACTCATATTCTTAATAGTCGTTATCATTGAGGGACTCTGATTCACATAAGTAGGTGATAAAATATTTAAAACCATTTTATACAACCATTCAAAATTTACAACTGTGATTGTATGTAAAGAATCTAACAACTCTTCCTTTTCCTTTATTGACAAATGTAATTTCATGTGAAAATGCAAATGTATTTCAAACCAGATAATATAATTTTATAACAAGATTATCAACATTGTCAACAGTTAGCCTGGATGCCATTAAAAGGGCACCGGCTACAAAGGGATAATAACAATTGCTATTTGTTAAAACAGGTATTAAGGATACTACGTGGAGCTGAGCCCACCAGAAACCCCACTCAGCCCAGGTTTCTCTGTTACTCCCTAACAGACTACCCCTGAGGCTGTTGCCATCTAGCCAAGTTCATTTGTCAGATGCCCAAGAAAAACCCAATATCCAGAAACAGCAGGATTTACAACTGAGAGTTTATTCTGCATAATGCTAAGCAGGGAGACAAGTTTTTTTTTTGTTTTTTTTTTTTTTTGAGACAGAGTCTCAACCCCTAGGTAGAGTGCTGTAATGTCATATCTCACAATAACCTCCAACTCTCAGGTTCAAGAAATCCTCTTGCCTCAGTTTTTCTATTTTTAGTAGAGACAGGGTCTTGCTTTTGCTCAGGCTGGTCTCGAACTCATGGCTCAAGCAATATACCCTCCTCGGCTTCCCAGATTACAGGCATGAACCAATGCACGCAGCAACGAGACAAGGATTTTAAAAACAGTTGGGTGGGCATAGGATTAGATTATCAAGGGCTGCTAATTGGCTGGTTTCAGGGTGGAATCATCAGTCCTTTGGTATGGACTGATGTCTAGGTGAGTTAGTTATTGGAATGCAGGGCCTTGAGTGAAGAGTCCAAGACCAGTTGAGACAATTCCTTGGCCTGAATGGGTCACTCAGTGTACTGGAATGTTAAGACCTGAAAGATATCTCAAAAGCTGCGCCTACCCCTAGGTTCCGAACAGGTGATGTTATTTAAGGAGAAGAGTTAAGAATCTTTATGGCTACCAGCTGTGCCCTCTAGCATAGCAACTATACAGAAGCAAACAAGGGAACAGTAACTACTATCAAGCCAAGGAGGGGACAGTGGCTGATTATTATCATTGTTTTAGCTAAGCCTGTTGTTTCACAGAGTTTGACTATTATTATTTTAGCTAAACCTGCTTCTTCACACCATTTTGGGACCCTTACCCTAGTTTTCACCTTGCACACCTCCATCCATCTTTAAGGGTGGGTTCAATGCTGCATGCTGTACCCTTGGGCTAGGGTATAGCACAAGGATCAAAAACTCCCATACATTGGCTCCAGAGTCTCTGGTTTGGGATAGGCAGTGGCAGCAGGTGTCTCTTTGGCCAAGCACAGGCAGCAGAACTGTTAAAAGCTGGTTGTTGTCCACAGTGCTTATTGCTGGCTTGGCATACACACCAGGCTACTCTGCACTGGCTATCCTGAAGAGCCCTAATAAGCCTGCTGGAGACCAGATGTCCTGCCCCAATCCCTTTTCACTGTTCCATTACAGGAAGGGTCATTTTTTTGCTGCTGTTCAAGATTCCAGCATCCCAAATTAACCCATTTAGGAAGTACTGTCTGGATTGTGTGCCTTATTGTATGAATTATAAAACTGTTTTGCCCAGTAAGGAGTTGATTTTTCCAAGCAAATTATGGTAGAATTGAAAGAGCATGGAAATTGAATAAAAATACTGCATTTTGGACAGGAAAGAGGTAATTCTTAGGAGGGAGGAATTATAATAAACTATAAGCTTTGTTATCTGCTACTATATTCAGAATATGCCAATAGCTTTATTTTCTAAAATCTTGGTTTTTAAATTAGGAGTATGTAAGTATAACACCAAACAAAATAAAAATCTGTCTCTCCAGACCATACACAGTCAACAATTTAGCATATATCCTTTTACCTTTTCTTCTTGGCCTACTCAATGTTTCAAATACATACAAAATTTATATCTCACTATCCAGATTGATCAGAAATTCTCACCCTCCCCCTATCACAAAGTTATTTATTGAATTCTTTCTATGCCAGGCAAGGATCAGTAATGGAAATTCATTATACTAATGTTATTGAATACTTACCATGTACCTTGGACTGAGCTAAGTACTTTATGTTTCTGATATTATTTAATTCCCCTGAAGACCTTGTAAGGAAAGTTCTATTTATTATTATTTTTTAGATAAATAACCTAAGGTTTAGGGAAGGCTTAGGGAAGTTGAATAAATTGACCAATATTATATAGGCCCTATGTCTAAGGTACTGAACATTTTACATTCTTTTATTTATTTATTTATTATTTAGTTGGTTAATTTTTGAGACAGTTTTACTATGTCGCCCTCAGTAGGGTGCTGTGCTGTCGTAGCTTACAGCAACTTCAAACTCTTGGGCTTAAGCAATTCTCTTGCCTCAGCCTCCCAAGTAGCTGGGACCTGTAGTATTATTTTGTTGTTGTTGTTGTTGTCATTGTTTAGCAGGCCTTGCCTGGGTTTGAACCCACCAGCCCTGTGCATGTGGCTGGCGCCCTAACCACTAAGGTATGGGTGCCGAACCTACATTTTAACATTCTTTAGGGTAACAACCATTTCTTAAAAGATTTTCTATCTTGTCGAGGGAGGGATGGAGGAAAGGAAGAGTAGAGAGAGGGAAGGAGGCAGGGGGGTGGGGACTTGGTGTGTGCCACACCTTTTGGGGACAAGACACGATTGTAAGAGGGACTTTACCTAACAAATGCAATATGTGTAACCTGGTTTATTGTACCCTCAATGAATCCCCAACAATAAAGGAAACAAAAAAAGAAAAACACAATTTTCTATCATGTTATCTATTATCTGCCTTGATCTACATTTTTAAATCATGTTTCCAGGGACTACTACAGTGTTTGCCTCTGCAGTAGGCATTGGTTTATTTATTGTTGAATGAAATATTTTGTGTCCCCTTCAGTATCCTGCAAGACCTGCTGCATAATTTATGGGGCTTATTGCAGGGCTCCTTGTTTAAAAATTATTAAAAATTTCAAGACAGTGACATCAGAGCATGAAGGCAAGCCAGGACATTTCTGAGTAGAGGGCTTTGGGTGATTGCAGAGGTCATGTACTCATGAAGCCAGCTAGTGCCCAATGCAGTGCCCTGTCTAGAACAGGCTCTTGGTCTTTTTTTTTTCATTGGCCATCTTGTGATTTACCTCCACTGCCTCATCAGCCACTCATTGCTTGAATGTTTGTAATCTAGTTTCTGCTACAGGCTACAGAAATTCTTTCTTCCAGGTCACAAATGATTATTTAACTGTCAAGTTAATTTTCCTATTCTCAATCCTCCGTGAACCAAGGATTCATAGGACTGCCTATCCTTTTTGATGTTTTCCTCCTTTGTCTCTGCTTCCTTCTGGATTCTTCTCTCTTCTATTTCCTCTCCCTTCTGTTTCCATAAGTTTTTGTGCCATGAGGTATGGAACCTCCTGAGGGATTTTGTGAAAGGCACCCATTGTTATTTGAGGAGTGGCCACTTTTCCTGGGGAATTTGTACAACCCTCCCTGAAGGCTAAAGTAGTGGTCAGGTCTGGTTAGAGTGTTGAGATGATGAGATCTGTCACTCCCTCCTCCCAACACACTCTCCCCCAGTAGGCCGGTGATTTAGAGCTTAAGGAGGTAATTCAATAGAAGTATTAGTGAATCATTGACAATGATTATGAGCTCTTTCAAACAAGTCCCAACTTGGAAGTCTGAAAAGGGCTAAAATCTTTTTATTAGGTACTTTACAAATGACTTCCATTTAATACTTTGATTACATAAATTTGTTATGCTTTTCTTTTACTAACTTGTTTTTTGTTAGAGGAGTATCAGCTGTGACCTTTGTGACAGGTGAGGAAAAGGTATCATACCTTTCCACCCCTACATAAGGAAGAAAATAACATTGAAATAAATGAGATTAACATCCGAATTGACTTAAGAGACCTTTCATCCCATTAGGAGTATTTTCCCCCACCCTCCAGGGGTCCTCAAACTTTTTAAACAGGGGGCCAGTTCACTGTCCCTCTGACCATGGAAGGGCCAGACTATAGTTTAAAAAAAAACTATGAACAAATTCCTATGCACACTGCACATACCTTATTTTGAAGTAAAAAAACAAAACGGGAACAAATACAATCACATGCTGCATGTGGCCTGCGGGCCATAGTTTGAGGACCTTTACTAGACATTTTTTTTAAATACAGAAAAACTGAAAGAATTACACAGAAATTACCTTTGTACCTACCAACTAGATTCAACAATTAACAATGTGCCATATATGCTTTATCTACCTGTATAGAAATACATTGCCTGGGGTGGCACCTGTGGCTCAAAGGAGTAGGGCACTGGCCCCGTATGCTGGAGGGGTTCAAACCTAGCCCTGGCCAAAACAGTTTTTAAAAAAGGAAATACATTGCAAACATCCTGACACTTTTAACCTAATACATTAGTCTGCATAACCTAAAACTAAGAAACATTTCACTGGTGAGAAATTCTTTCTCTCTCTGTTTTGGTATCAGAATAGATTCATGTTTTTTTGTTTGTTTAATGAATTGTAGTCATTACCACAGGTTTTTTTTTTTTCTTTGAAACAGTCTCACTTTGCCACCCTGGTTAGAGCGCCATGGTGTCATCGTAGCTCACAGCAACCACAAACTCTTGGACATAAGCCATCCTCTTCCCTCAGTCTCTCAAGTAGCCTAAACTACAGGTGTGTGCCACAAAACCCTGCTAATTTTCCTATTTTTAGTAGAGACAAGATCTCATTCTTTTTTTTTTTTTTTTTGTAGAGACTGTCTCACTTTATTGTCCTTGGTAGAGTGCTGTACCATCACAGCTCACAGCAACCTCCAGCTCCTAGGCTTAGGCAATTCTCTTGCCTCAGCCTCTCCAGTAGCTGGGACCACAGGTGCCCGCCATAAAGCCCGGCTATTTTTTGCTGCAGTTTGGCCGGGGCTGGGTTTGAACCTACTACCCTCAATATATGGGGTCGGCGCCCTACTCACTGAGCCACAGGTGCTGCCTGGGGTCTCACTCTTGTTCTGGGTGGTTTCAAACTCTTGAGCTCAAGGAATCCACCTGCCGCAGCCCCACAGAGTGCTAGGATTATAGGCATGAGCCACCGTGCCTGGCCTACTGCAGGTACTTTTCAATTTTATTAATCAAAACACCCTATATTATTGAATTTTAGGCAGTATATGGAAGAGATCTGGGGATGAAGAGAGAGAGAGAATAGTCTCTATATAAGTAGGCTATCATTACTATTGAGATTGTTCCTTGGGGTCAGCCAGCCCAGGGCCATCTTGACCTAGGGAGTATTCTCTTCATATTTTAGCCCCAGATTCACCAAAAGCCCTATCGTTATTCAGAATTTATTGTCTGTGAGAAAGAGAACTTGTTTGAATATTTGACTTATTTGTAAATTAAGAACTGCCTTCTTATCTGTGTAGGAAGAGTGAAGGTAACTATGACTCAAGTATTATTAATTAAAGGGAAATTCTTGTCAGTGAAAATATGGAATATTAAATGAGGAAAAGACCTTAGTGTGAACAATGACATGAGACTTCTGACTGAGATGTGGAAGAGAACAGCCCCATGGGGCCCTCCACACACACACACTTAACTCTCTTATGCTTTGTTCCCTCACGGGCTTCTGAGCTCACCTTGACAAGTAATCCCAGAGCTTTGGGTTATTTTAGCTCCCCCCAGGGATATTATGTCTTAAGAAAGTTCTGATAATCATACCTCAACGCAAAAAAACTCCATTTTCAAGTGGCGGGAATTTGGGTCACTGGGGCAAGTCAGTGGAGGAGTTTGATTTTGAGCAAAGACTCTTTCGACTAGTCCCACTGTAATAGCTACTTCTATTATGCTGTACAGATCTCTGGCCCTGGCTGCGGTCCCACGGCTATAGCAGTGAATGAAGTAGAAGGTAGGATTAAATTACCCTGAGTGGCAGTTATGGAATCTCCTCTTGTAGTAGCAAGGACAAATGCCTTCATACTGCTGTGAATATAGTAAAATGCTCAAGGGACATTGATATGGGAATTTAAATAAAGGTTCTATAAAGGTTCAAAAGAATGGAAGACATTCAAGATTGCCAGTCTTTTTAATAACCTCTTCCAACTCTTTTTTATTTTATGTACTTAGATTCCCATTTAGAATTTAGGATACTTTGCTTTATTTGCTGATTTTAAGTTCTTCGTATTTTTCTTTCTTCTGGTTCATCTGGTCCTTCTGCTATCATTGCCTTAGTTAATTTCCTGGATATGAAGTAATTTTTCTCCCCATCAAGAACTTCTTCTTCTTCTTTTTTTTTTTTTTTTTAAGTCTCTTTCATTTTATTTATTTATTTATTTATTTATTTATTTATTTATTTTTAGAGACAGAGTCTCACTTTGTTGCCTTTTTTGTTGCAGTTTGGCCAGGGCTGGGTTTGAACCCACTACCCTTGGTATATGGGGCCAGTGCCCTACTCATTGAGCCACAGGCAGCGCCCAAGAACTTCTTTAAAAAATACTTTGTAAACAAGGACCTTTGAATTTTCTTGATTTAGCTAAATCTTTCCTAGAGACAAAAATATGCAGGGAACCTTGCTAACACTATATACTATATATTATTAAATTATACATCATGTACAATTTTAAAGAACAAATAATTTGTAAATTAGTCAAGGATCTGGGTTTAGTGGGGCCTAAGTGTGATTCAGGTATTCCCTTACTCCCTTGGTTATTCAAAGGAGTCTTTCCTCAGCTCAAGCTCTTTTTGTCATTTCCTTTTCTGTCTTTTTCTGTTTTAACAAAGCTCTGTTCAAGTAAACAGTCTCTCTCTATAAAAGGTATCTTTGTATGAACTGCTAAGAAGTTACTTCTCCAGCCCCCACATCATTAAATTTAAGTGGAAGAAACCATGTGCCAAGTAAAGTGCTTTTATTTACAATTATTCAGTTAAGCAAACTAAATATGTTGGTTACGGTTGCAACATACATTAGACACATTTTCTAACCTCCAAAAGCTTTATATAAAAATTAGAAAATAGAATAAAAAGAAGTAGGTATAGGAATAGACAGATTATTAAAAGATTTTAGAGTGGTCATCATTTCTTCTATCCCCTTAATAGACATTTTTTATGGTATTTTATTCATTTATTTTGTGGCTCTCTGTATAAGTAACATTAAATATTCCATTTTAACTTTTTTTTTTTTTGCAGTTTTTGGCCGGGGCTGGGTTTGAACCCACCACTTCCGGTATATGGGGCTAGCATCCTATTCCTTTGAGCCACAGGCACCACCCTTAACTATTATTTAAGTATACAACTAAGTGGCATTAATTACATTCACAGTGTTGTATATAACATGACCATCACAGTTTCCAAAACTTTTTGGTGCCTGTGGCTCTAGCGGCTAAGGTGCCAGCCACATACACCTGAGCTGGCAGGTTTGAATCTAGCCCAGGCCCACCAAACAACAATGATGGCTGCAACCAAAAAAAAAAAAAAAAAAAAAAGCCAGGCGTTGTGGCGGGTGCCTCCTGTAGTCCTAGCTACTTGGGAGGCAGAAGCAGGAGAATCGCTTAAGCCCAGGAGTTGGAGGTTGCTGTGAGCTGTGATGCCACAGCACTCTATCCAGGATGACAGCTTGAGGCTCTGTCTCAAAAACAAAAACAAAACAACTTTTCCATCACTGCAAACAAAAACTCGGTTCTCAGTAAGCATTAATTCCCCGTTTCCCCTCTTTGTAGCCCTGGTATCCTCTAATCTACTTTCTGTTTCTAAAAATTTGTCAGGCATTTTTAAAAGATGAACTTTGGTTCTGTGGCAGATGGAAAATGGCTTAAAAAATGTAAAGGATAGAGACTCAGCCGCGGGGCAGCCGGTCCAGAACAGAGGAAGAGATAACATCAAGATGCCCAAGAGTGAGGAAACTGTACTCCAAAATGATCCCAATGAAGCAAAGTGTGAAGCCCATAATTCTGAAACATCAGGGAAGAACCAAGAAGAGGAAGACTTCTGTTTAACTACTCTCCTCGTCTAATATTAATAGAAACAATTAACGAAGTTTCCAGGATGAGCATTGTTCATGAAATCATGGTAAACCAAGATTTCTACATGGAAGAGAATGTTTTATCTCCAAACAGTCTGGAAGACAACTTCATGGAGACATTGTACAATGTTTTTTGGGACCATTTAAGAGAACAACTCTTGAGTAATCCGAATTCACTTGTGCTCTTGAACTTATGACAGAAGTTAAGGAGGTTTTGCTATCACTGCTATTACCACGCCACATCCGCCTAAAAAATGAGATTAAAGAAGTTCTGGACATGGATCTCCTCAAGCAAGAAGCAGAACTTGGAGCCCTAGATGTCTCTCGTCTCTCTAACTACATTCTTAGTTTGATGACCCTGCTATGTGCACCAGTTTGAGATGAAGCAGTAAAGAAACTACAGAGCATAACAGATCCAGTACAGTTACTGAGGGGCAATCTTCCATGCTCTGGGCCTAATGAAAATGGACATGGTGAACTATACCATCCAGAGCATTCGACCCTACCTGCAGGAATATTCCATCCAGTATGAAAGAGCTAAATTCCAGGAACTCCTTGACAAAAAACCCAATCTCCTTGATTACTCCAAGAAATGGCTAACCAAAGCAGCCACAGACCTCATTACACCGTGTCTGAATTCTCCTGACATCCCCAGCTCCTCCAGCATGGCCTGTTCACCTCCAAACAAGGCAGCTAAGAATTCAGATCCTCCCAATCCCATAATGGTGCTATACCAGGGCTACCTGAATCTCCTCCTCTGGGATCCTGAAAATGAAGAATTCCCTGAGACTCTGCTGATGGACAGAATCTGGGTCCAGGAAATGGGGTC
>CAUYPK010069394.1:0-11789 GCA_963574355.1 Loris lydekkerianus | reverse complement strand
CCTCCCCTCCCTTTTCCTTCTTTCTTTCTTTCTTTCTTTCTTTCTTTCTTTCTTTCTTTCTTTCTTTCTTTCTTTCTTTCTTTCTTTCTTTCTTTCTTTCTTTCTTTCTTTCTTTCTTTTTTTTTGAGACAGAGTCTCACTCTGCCACCCTGGGTAAAGTACTATGGCATCATAGCTCACAGCAACTTCAAACTCTTGGGCTTAAGCAATCCTCTTGCCTCAACCACCGGAGTAGCTGGGACTGCAGGCTACAGGTGTGGGTCACTGCACCTGGCTAGGGTAGAGCAAAGTGTGGGATCTGCTTGACACATCAAGAAGATGACCCACCGAGAAAGGGAGCGCTGACACGAGTACAGAACAGAAAGCACAGTTGAGGGCAGAGATGGGAGAAAAACAAAATTTCCAATGTTTATATCCCATCACGTTTATTCTTTGTAATAAATAGGTGCTGTTCAAATGGGCATTTTTCTGGGTTTGAAGTTCATGATATTTTCCAATATTTAATCAAAAAAGGTAAAGATTGCCTTAGTGAGAAGAGAAGAGGACTAAGGGGAGAACCCAGGAGTATGCCAACATTTAGGGTTCAAGAATGGGAAGGAGAGCCAGCGAAGATTAACAAATCAGGAGAGTGAAGCCAGCAGAAGAGTTCAGGAAGGAAGCAGTTCCACTGTGATTTACGCTGCATTAACGCCACCTGACAGATCCCAAGCCCCACCAGCCCATGGACACAAATCTGATCATGTTCATCTCCAACTTCACAGTCTCAACCTCTGTCTGTACAATTTTTGTCACTCTTCTTCCCCAAAGCCTCCTTTTCTGTCAGCCTTTCAGGAGAATATTGTTTCTTTGCTGCCTCTGACAGTCCCATTGCCCCACAGCACAACATCTTGAATGAGCTAACAGGACAGATTTCATTTATTCCTTCCTGTGGATTCCCTTCCCTACACATATGGGGAGTGTAATAATAGCATAGACTGACAGCTGTGCTTCTATATCCTTTTTGTTTTTTCGCTGGTCCCAGGACACTGAAAATAAAGATTATGCTAGCTAGCTTTCCTTGCAGTTAGGTAAGGCAATGTGATTAGATTCTGGCAATAGACTGGGAACAAAAGCAGTGGGTGCAAACACCAGGATAGTACCCCCCTCCATTTTTTTCTTTTCCTTCTTCCAGCTGGTTGGAATGTGGATGCTAAAGTAACAGTAGCCATCTGAGACCACAAGTAAATGTGGAAATGGGGAGGCCATAGGGCCTGACACCAAGATGCATCCTCCAGCTCTTCCTTCATCATTGAAGGGAGGCTGCTGGGAGTGATGTCAGTAGACATTCCCCAAACTCCCTTCCACTTGGGCTCCAGAGAGCCACCTTGCTCAAGGTCACACACATTCTGGGGAAGTCCATATTTAATGACAGTCAGATATGAGAGTATAAAACCTGGGCACTTGGGACTAACTCAAGAAATTCTCTGAGAGGCTCCAGTTTCCCATGTGGTTGGCCATTGCCATCCGTGGGACTATATCACTATTCCACTGTTCCCTCGCCTGCCCCTGCTGGTCCTCAAACCAGCCAGACAGGTCTCTGTGTAGATGCTCCCTCAAGGTGCAAGACTTCTTCACATCTATCTTGTCTTTGTTCAAAACTGCCATTCTCAGGGCACCTTGCTCTGAGCGCCCTATTGATGACTACAGACTGTATCCCCACCAATACCCTCGATCTTCTTTATCCTGTTCTTCCGCCACCCCCATAAACCTAGCCCTCTCTAATATGGTCTGTGACACAGTTATTTATTATGCTTTGATCTACTTTCTTTCTTCCCCCATGGTATATAAGGCCAGTGAGGACACACACACAAAAAATCTCTGTTTTGTGCACTGACATATCTCACAGGCCTACAGTGATGACCATCACAGAGCAGGCATCTGCATTCAGTAAATATTTGTTGAATATATGAAGACTAAATTAATCTCTATGGAGAATTTTGTAGATGTTCACTGAACAGAGTCTTCAAAAAACCATTTGGAATGAATTATTTGACAGCAGATTCACTATTATATATTCTACATTATCCAATAATGAAAGATTGGAGTACTCTAAATCACTCCTTTTATAATCTAGATTCATAAACATTTTCCTACACACACATAAACACACTGCTAAGTATTCAGATGCCTTATTTTATAGATGAGACCTGTGATTTCTGTTCTAAGGAGATGGCCATAAAAAAAGAGTGATTTCCTCTAAAATTGGAAATTTAGAAAAAACAGACCTGAAATTCTCAAGTGTAGTGACCCAGGACAGTTTCCTGGCTTTACACTATAGGGTACAGTTACTTCTAGCAGGAACTGTTTGTTCTCAAATACTATTCATTGTAACTGAGTTGTTGGAAACTTTGTTTTGCTTCATATTACCAGTTTCTGAATGAGGTCAGTATTTCTGAGGTTTCAGGAAGTTTCTTTTGAAGTCACCATTCCAAGAAAAACATGAACTAGATCAACTGAGCACCCTTGGAGATGGCCTGGGGATTTGTTTTTGCAGCTCTAAATTCTCAGGGAGCTTTCCTCTTCCCAACAAATTCTTTTTTTCACCATTGGTCTTAAGACTTAGTAGGTGATATAAATGTCATTATAGCATTCTAATTCAAAACATGATATTATGATTGTATATAACTCAAGCTAATTATTTTTTATAGAAGACAAAGAAAATAATTTTAAAATATAGATAAAGATCATTGGATTAGGAATAAAATGTTTAGCATTATTAATTAATTAATTATTAGTTATTAATATGTGGTGATAGGAGAACAGATGTTAATTATATTCTTTTTACTCTCTTCAGGTGTTAATAACTTCACAGGAAAAAGATAATAAACCATCACTGAAGTTTTTTGTTACACTTGGAGCAACATTGCCCTTATTAAATCTACTCATCACTTACTCAGGCTCCCAGAACCAAGCAGAGTTCAGAATGTAATTTTAAAACATTAGATTGAAACTCAAAATGGAGTTTATCTTTGGACAACTTTTCTTTCCTTTCAAAATTGTGTTCTGTAGCAAATTATAATAAAGATTCATTAAGAGAAAAAATTATCTTTTAAAAAATGTATTAATAGGAATCAAGTTTTTAAAACCTCAGTGAACCCATTTTGATCATGTAGCCTTTTATTTGGCACCCAACTGGTTTTCAATGAAATTTGATATTATTTGTCTTGATATTTTTATGTCTTGATATTATTTTTTCAAAGTCCTTGACATGTAATACATTCCTCACTCATCCCTTGGCCTCAGTAGACAGTTTTTTTTGTGAAAAAATAAATAGTTCTTTGGCCTATTCATCAAAAAGCACTCACACAAATCAGCTTCTAGAATATTCCTGAAGTGGATATGTATGTATTGCACTGCCCAGATCTGCCTTTAAGACCTAGGTAGTACTCTTCCTAGTTGTAGGACTGTTGGCTACTGAGGGTTCACAACTGAGTTTCTCTTCAGAAATTGCCCAGTACTTATCCAAGATTCACTCCACTCCCCTAGGGGTACTGATATCCAAAACCTGACACATGTGTAGGGGTCCAATTGTGTCCTCCTAGCAAGGTAGGCAACTTTGAAAGAACATCTTAGGTCTAAACTACCCATGGGAGGTGCAGAGACCTTTGTTGTCACTGTTCAACTTCTTCTTCTGCCCAATGCTTCATTTACCCTCGCACAGATGTTGATCCCAAAACCACTTCTGGCAATTTTCCTGCATGCTGATCTTCATTTCACAGTCTGCTTACTAGGGAGCCTGACCTGCGAGAGTTCTTTTGGTCACAATTCTTTGGTCACTTTTCACACAAGTGGCTGAAACCACCACTTTTGGTCACTGTTTAAACATCTGAAGTTTTGGTGGTGACTTGTATATTAGTCATGGCAAACTGTCTTTGTACTGTATACCCCCCAAGTGTTAGTGGCTTAACGCCATACAAATTTGTTTCTCAATCATGCCATAGTGCACTGCAGTTCAGTGGGGAGGGAGCAGAATCACAGAGGCTTGACATCACATGGTTATTCAGAAATCCAGACTCCTTCCAGCTTTTGGCTCCATCCTTTTCTAGGAGTCCTGTCCTTCAGCTAGTGGATAAAGAACAAAAATGAGCAGAAGGCCTGGAAGGTTTGGTAGCCTGAAAAGGTACACATCCATTCCACTAACATTTCAATGGTCAGAACTCAGTCATATGGCCTCACCAAATCAAGTGAGACTGATGAGCACCAGTAGCTTCCAGCACACAGTTAGGAAGTAACTATGATTTTCAAATCTACCATCACCCATAACCTGTGACACTCTCATGCCATTCGTCAACTTGTAAGAGCTAAAAAAATTTCATTCCTATTAAAGATCCAAAGAGTAATGATCTCTTCATTTCAAGAAAAAGTCTCGTTGGGTATTTTTGTTTGTTTGTTGTTAAATTGTTTTTTTGTTTGTTTGGCTTTATCTCTTTAAAATAAGAGCAGGTCAGCCTAGCTCACTGCTGAGCCTAGCTCACTCACAACCTCAAACTGCTCAGCTCAAGCAATCCCCCTGCCTCAGCTTCCTGAGTAGTTGGGCTTACAGGCACATGCCACCATGCCCAGCTAATTTTTCTCTGTTTAGAAGAAATGGGGTCTCCCTCTTGTTCAGGCTGTTCTTGAACTCTTGCACTCAAAGGATCCTCCCACCTCAGCCTGCCAGAGTGCTAGTATTATAGGTGTGAGGTGTGATCCACCTTGCCTGGCCTAAGAGCTTTTTTTTAAAAAAAAAAAAAAAGAAGAAGAAGAAGAAGAAGAACCACAATGTCATTATCATACCCAATAAAAATAATTCCTTAATATGTCTAATACTCATCCTCAATAATAAAAAATAAATAAATTTTAAAAATTTATAAAATATTCAATATGTGTACAGTTATCCCTGATTGTTCTCCAAGTCTCTTTTTGTAGTTCTTCTGATTTCCAGACAATTACTGATAGCTCTGTAATACATAGTTCCAGCAATTGGCTATGCCACTGCTCTGTCTTCCCAAGATTCTGCAGGATCTATTTACTTCTTTCTTTCTTTCTTTCTTTCTTTTTTAACTCATCTGATTGACTTTATCACAGTCACAGCCATACCATTTCAAAACCATAAGCAAAACCTTGATGGGTTCTCCAAGACTGCTGGCGGTTTTCTACATTCTCTTTTCTTGTCTGCAGATAATCTTCATCCACTTTCTTAACCACTACTCTTTAAGCCATAGCACTCACTCGCCCTTCAGAGACAACTTCCACAATTGCCTCAAAACTTAGCTCCACTCCAGCTCCATTCTCTTCTGGGCTAATATGATTTGTGGGTAAATGCTTCCACACTCTGAGAAAAATCACTTCTTCAAAAAGAGTTCCTAAACCCTCATGTTTAATAATAAGGACATATGTTTACTCAATGATTTGTTTCAAATAACATCTTATATCTTCAGATTGTAGTTGGGTTCTTATTAAAAAAAACAAAAACTGAACGAATTGATTTCAAAATGGAAACTTACTAACACATTTATTTTTACATCGTTAAATGTAGCACAAATACTTCTCATTAAGAGATTTAAAAATAAGGTGAAATGATTCACTCAAGCTGTGTTATAGCTTTAGCACCATCACTGCTTATACTCACCTAATAGTAAAATGAAGCTTGACAGGAGATTTCAGAAAATATGTCTAGAAGCTAACTTTAGGATAAACTAATAAGATAATCTTAAATTCTACTAAAGATTCTAAATCCTTATGGAAATTTTTGCCTCAGTGACTTCAGCTTATGCCATAAACTGCCAAAGCACAGACAAATTCAGACCCTAACCTGAGATCCATTTATTGTGGGTGACAAATGGCATTGACCATCTCCTGCAGAGCTCAGGACAAAACCGTTCTCCACAAATATCTTGACACTTGTACTAATTTGAGATTTGGGGTTGCAAGTAGCAGAAAATACGACTTCAACTAGCTGAAATATTGAGGTGATTTAAGGGTTATATTGCAGAAAAATTTAAAGATATATCTTTGTTTTGATAAGGTTTCATTCAGCCTAGGGTCTCAAGAATTAGGACAAGTACCAAGTACCAAGTTTTCCTTTTCTTTTCTTTCTTTCTCTTTCTTTTCTTTCTTTCTTTCTTTCTTTCTTTCTTTCTTTCTTTCTTTCTGTCTGTCTGTCTGTCTGTCTGTCTTTCTTTCTTTCTTTCTTTCTTTCTTTCTTTCTTTCTTTCTTTCTTCCTATCTTTCTTTCTTTCTTTCTTTTCTTTCAGAATCTCACTATGTCACCCTCGGTACAGTGCTGTGACGTCACAGCTCACAGCAACCTCAAACTCTCCGGCATAAGCGATTCTCTTGCCTCAGCCTCCCAAGTAGCTGTGTCTATAGGCACCTGCCACAATAACCAGCTATATTTTTGTTGCAGTTTGGCCGGGGCTGGGTTTGAACCTGCCACCCTCAGTATATGGGGCTGGTGCCCTACTCACTGAGCAATAGGCACCGCCCAGTACCCAGTTTTTTTGACTGTGCTTCTGCAGTATCAACTTCATCTTTGCCAGCCCTTCTCCTTCTGGTGTCTCTGTCTCTCTCTCTCTCGTTAATCAGGCCCAGGCAAAGTTCAAACTCATTGCCCCTGGTATGCAGGCATGCTAACCACTGAGCTATAATATCCAGCTCAGGTGCTGGGTGTCATAGCTCAGAAAAGACAGACTTTTCTTCCCCAGCTCAAACCAACCTGAGAATTAAGACTCTTTTTACATTATTGGTCCGGAGTGAGACATGTTGCCATTTATGAACCAATCACTGGGTTCACTGATTGGCTAATCAGGGCCTTATCCTGAGGAATATAAACCATATGATTGAGAGATTCAAGGTATTGCTAGGACGGGGTAAGTGATTATGAAGAAGGAGACAACAAATATTCACGATCATGCTGGATCCCAGGACTTGGGCTTTCTACCAGGATAAAATACAAAGTGAAACACATACATTGGTTTTTGCTTTGTTTTCTATGAATTTGAGCTCTAAAAGAGGTTTCAGGCAAATTTACACTTTAATTTTTGTAACTAGTAGATAATTTCTTCTTACAAGTATTAAATGTAGTTGTAAAATTTTCGTGTTACTGGCTCAGCGCCAGAAGCTCAGTGGTTAGGGTGCCGGCCACATACACTGGGGCTGCTGGGTTCGAACCCAGACCGGGCCTACTAAACAACAATGACAACTACAAAAAAAAAAAAAATAGCCCAGAGTTGTGGCGGATGCCTGTAGTTCCAGCTACTCAGGAGACCAAGGCAAGAAAACTGCTTATGCCGGAGAGTTTGAGGTTGCTTTGACCTATGACGTCATGGTACTCTGCCAAGTGCGACATAGTAAGACTCTGTCTCAAAAAAATAAAGCAGCGCAATAGTCTCCAGAAAAATCTTGTCATTTGAAATTATATGTTTAATAACTTTCTCTATTATCAGTTATCTATACAGTCTTCGAATTCCATCTTGCTGGGTTCTTCTCAAAGTACATTTTATAGTGATGCCAATATAGACTACTAGTACTTTGTATAATTTCACACCAGAAAAATTCCAGGATCTAAAAGTGAAAATCTCCTCAATTCTTAAGAATCAGATGACTGCAGGGATCACTCTTCTTTATCCTCTATGTTTCATACACAATCGGTTTCCATTCTTAATATCTCTAAAGTCTGTTGGTCCTTGCTCTTATTCACTGCTGTTCATTAATTCGAGTTTGAATAATTTCACCGCTGGATTTTTTATAAGTCTCCTACTGACTGTTGCAAAACACTTCTTCCAATCCATTTGGCAAAATACTTCTATACTGATATTCCTTAAATAATTATAGCAACTATTTATCAAGGGCCTAGTTTGTGCCAAGTGCTTTAGAGTTCTTATGTCATTTTATTTAATCATAACAAAAACTATGACATAAGTTTTATCCCCATTTTATAGATGAGGAAATGGAGACTCAGAAAAGTCAGTAACTGGCCCTAGGCCACACACAGAAGAAGCAACAAAACTGGTACTGGAAACCAGGTCAGTCACACTTCAAAGTCTGTGCTCCTTCCATCCGATCACACTGCTGCCTTCTGACTTCATCGCATGTCTGTTTGCAAAGCTACTGATGCCCCTATCAAGGGCTAACATCTCTGCATGGCTTTCAAGGTCTGCCATAATTATGTTGTACCTAAAGATTTTTCCTGTTATCTCAGCCTGTGCATTTCTCATCAGATATGACTCTTCAATCTTCCTCCTGTAAACTGGTCTGCTTTTGAGAAACACATCTTAATTATGACAATTCATACTAACTTAAAGGTCAAGCAACATAAAAGTTAACTAAAGTAAAAAATGGAAGGTCACCATATTTGGAGTGAACATTAGGGGTGGAATATGGGTCATGAGTATCTGGTTGCACATATGACTTTGAAAAGAAATATTGATTTTTACATATTAGCTGGGCTGTCCCAGCTAGCATCAAAATGGCCACATCAAAGTGGCCATGTAAAAATATCCTGCTTCTGAGGATGGGTGTGGTGGCTCATACCTATAATCCCAGCACTCTGGGAGGCCCAGGTGGGTGCATCGTCTGAGTTTAGGAGTTTAAGACCAGCCTGAGCAAGACAGCCCATCTCTAAAAAATAGCCAAGCATTGTGGTGGGCGCCTGTATTCCCAGCTACTTGGGAGGTTGAGGCAAGAGGATCACTTGAGTCCAAAAGTTTGAGGTTGCTATGAGCTATGCTGCCACAGCATCCAAGGTGACAAAGTGAGACTCTGTCTCAAAAAAAAAAAAAAAAAAAAAAAAAGTCCTGCTCTGGTTCATCTTGCCTTGTTTGTTTTCTCTCCTGCTTTCTGCCAAATTAGATCCCAGTCATTTTTCAGGGCCTAGCTGAAGTCCCACCTACCATACCCTTTCTCATTTCAAATTATTTATTCTTTTATTTATTTATTTAGAGACAGGGTATCGCTCTTTGACTTCCATCTTGCTGAGGTCTTGACCCCTACTCTCATTTAAATTGAACTTCTTTACTGCTGATAAACAAAACATAAAAATACAAAAAGCGTTAAAAAACATTTAACACTAGGAGATCTTTCCTGACTTCTCTATTTCTCATCGAGTTTCTTCTATTGTCTACTTAAAGCCTGTACCACACAATTAGTATTTAATTCTATATTGTCTGTTCCACGTGTATTAGGATAGGTAACAAAGATATGTGTAGAATTGGATTATGGGGACCTGGGCCAGAGTGTGGATTTACAGAGTTGATGAGTACTCCACAAGGCATAGCTGACCTTGGGCAGTTACAGAAAATTAGATGGTAAATTTAGAGCAAGGGTCTGGAGTAAGTTCTGAGACAGGGTTTGTACACAAGCTTGAAGAAGGCTTTATGTCAAAGCCAAAAATTTGGTTAGAATGGTGGTGTGTGCCCATAGTTGCAGCTGCTTGGGAGGCTGAACAGAGGATCACTTAAGCCTGGGAGCATAAAGTTGCAGTGAGTTATAATGATGCTACTGTACTCTAGCTTGGGCAACAGAGTAAAATACTGTCCCAACAACAACAACAACAGAGAACTTGGTTGGACACCCAGAAATCTATGGGAATGAAAGAGGGTATAGCAGGGGAAGGATTAATAATAAAAAATGGCCAGACATGGTGCCTTATGCCTGTAATCCCAGCTACTCAGGAGGCTGAGGTGAGAGGATCCCTTGAGCACAGAAGTAAGCTATCATCACACCACTATACTCTGACTTGGTCAACAGAACAGAACCCAAGCTCAAATAAACAAATAAATTGTGAAAGTATTAAAAATAATAATAAAGATTATAAAATGATGCTATACTATGCTTAGTATAAATATTGTGTAGCACATAACTGATGTGTAACATCAAAAACATCAAAATTACACCAAAACTACATTTTAAAAAAGCCCTTGAATTCATCAAAATTGTGTCTTATCTTTTGGCTCAGCAATTATACTTCTAGAAAGTTAGTCTTAAAAAAATTTACGTAACTGTACAAAATGTATATATTCAACATTTTTAATGAGGTCAGAAGATGAAATGGAAACAATGCAAATATCCATCTACAAGTGTTCGTTTACTTACATATTTCCCTATTATCCACACATAATAAAAACAGAGATCTGTGAATGCTCACCTGAAAGGCAGTCCAAAATATACATATTTTAAAAGAAAGTCTTGGAAAGGTATATACAGCATGATTTCTGTAAAATGTAAGTTACACAAGTCATGTCTACGTTATGAAATATTTAAAAATAGTTTTCAAAGCATTTTTGACCATTTGTATAAAAGTCACCTGGTGTGTGCCACACCTTCTGGGGGCAAGACATGATTGCCAAGAGGGACTTCACCTAACAAATGCAATCAGTGTAACCGGGCTTATTGTACCCTCAACGAATCCCCAACAATTAAAAAAAAAAAATCATTACTATAGTTTGAATGTATCCCCTTCACAATTTTGGTACTATCACTTGTGAGAGTGTTAAGCGGTGGGCCCTTTACGAGGGCTCCTACCACCGACAGGAATTAAGACTTTTTTTTATTGTTAAATCATAGCTGTGTACATTAGTGCAATCAAGGGGTACAATGTGCTGGTTTCATATACAATATGAAATATTCTCATCAAACTATTCAATGTAGCCTTCATGGCATTTCTTAGTTATTGTATGTAGATATTTGTATTCTGCCTTTAGTAAGTTTCCTCTGTACCCATTCTAAGATGCACCATAGGTGTGGCCCCACCCATTTCCCTTCCTCCACCTTAGCCTCCCCCCTCCCTTCCCTTTTCTTGGCCCTTTCCTCATATAGTCTTGTGCTATATTTGGGTTATAACCTTCATGTGAAAGCTCTAATTTAGCTTCATAGTAGGTCTGAGTATATTGGATACTTTTTCTTTCATGATTGAGATACTTCACTAAGAAGAATATGTTCCAGCTCCATCCATGTAAACACAAAGGAGGTAAATTCTCCATCTTTCTTTAAGATTGCAAAATATTCCATGGTGTACATATACCACAATTTATTAATCCATTCGTGAATGGATGGGCACTTGGATTTTTTTCCATGACTTAGCAATTGTGAATAGGGCTGCAATAAATATTCTGGTACAGATATCATTCTTATGATATGATTTTTGGTCTTCTGGGTATTAGCCCAGTAGAGGAATTACAGGATTGAACAGTCGGTCTAATTTTAGATCTTTTAGTGTTTTCCATATATTTTTCTGAAAAGAATGTATTAATTTGCATTCCCACCAGCAGTGTAAAAGTGTTCCCTTTTCTCCACATCCACGCCAACATCACTGGTCTTGGGATTTTATGCTATAGGCTAGTCTCACTGGAATTAGATGATATCTCAAAGTAGTTTTGATTTGCATTTCTCTGATGATTAAAGATGATGAGTATTTTTTCATATGTCTGAAAGCCTGGCGCCTGTCTTCTTCAGAGAAGTTTCTCTTCATATCCCTTGCCCAGCCTGCGATGGGATCCCTTGTTCTTTACTTGCTTATCTGTTTGAGTTCTCTGTGGATTCTGGTTATTAAACCTTTGTCAGAGACATAACCTGCAAATATCTTCTTCCATCCTGAGGGCTGTTTGCTTTCTTTACTTACTGTGTTCTTGGCTGTGCAGAAACTTTTTAGTTTGATCAAGTCCCAGTAGTGTATTTTTGAAGCTGCTTCCATTGCCTGGGGGGTCCTCCTCATAAAATACTCTCTCAGATCGATTTCTTCAAGGGTTTTTCATGCACTCTCTTCTAGGTAT